>APFE030741201.1:0-138015 GCA_000404065.3 Pinus taeda
ATTATCTGGAAGCACTCTTCTAGACCCGAGGTTGATTTCTTGAATTTCCAAAGCATAGGTAGGGTAATATTTTTCCCCGCTATAGACACGATGTGGTTGTTTGTTGTTCGGGTTCTAATTTGGTAGAGCAGGCATCTAAGGTTGCTTAGGTGGAGCACAGTGAAGTAGTTGTGGTTGAGATGGAGGTGGAGGTAGTAAGGCTAGACATTGGTTGTATGGGGGCCTCCACCCCTGGGATTGTGTATTCCACTAAGTTGTGGGGGAGTATATGGCTGAAATGATTGATTGGCAGGTTGGGAATGGTATTGAGGTGAAAAATATCAGAGAGAAGGTGTGGACCATGAAGGATGAGAAAGAGGACTCAAAGGTGGAATGAATGCATTCTGGTTAGGGTTGTAATATGAATAGGACACCCCTTGCATGTCTTGCTAGTAAGGTTGAGGTCCTTGAGGAATTCTTTGGTTGATATAACATAGTTGTTCAATCACACCTTCAATTCCTTGATACAAAACTTTCAATCTAGGTAGAGAAGGGTACTTGTCTGTGGAGGGGTTCTCCTCATAAACCAAGAAGATCTATTGGGAATGGGTACCCTAAGGTTATTTTTGGTGTTAAAATCCAAAGTGTTGGGGATGAAAGCCCAAGTTTTTGTATAAGTGTAAAGTATCTACATTTTGTGGTCACGGAGAACGAAGATGTGAAGTTTCATAAAAGGTTTCTGCCCTTAGTTTATGTAAGTCATGTCAGCTTTAAGAGATCTACCCATGGTCCATGGACCATGGGATTATATAAAAAGGGAAGTCTTAGAAGAGTCTAAGCAGTTTAGTTCTTGGTATGTTTTTGAGTCACTGATGTATGTAGTTGGTCTGCGAGAGTTAAGAGTGAAGAGTCTTAGCATAGGAAAGAGGCTCTGTAGCTATGTGCGCAGAGGTATTGAGTATAAGTCCACAGCTGAGTGCGCGAACCCCTATAGCCATGTGTGCAAGACAGTTAAATTCTGTAAAGAAGATCTGAAGAATCAATAAAGGGAACTGTTTTGGAATTATCTGTGTATGATCTATTTTACTTCTATTATAAATGCATATGAGTATGTTGTGATGAATACTAGGTTTATGTTTTAATGTTGCACGAATCCATATTCTTTTATTTGTTATGTGAACACAAGTAAGAATATATGTTTACACGAAAATCACCTTAATGCATGTTGAAGTTATCAGATACTTAAGCTAATCTGGGTAAATACAAAAGTAAGAGTAATTATAGAGGCGCGTAAGTGTCTGATCCACCTATCTAGGGTATGTGAAGGACAGTCGTAGACCTTCACGGAGGTTTAGAGGGTGACTAAGAGGAGTATATTGATAAGCCCTAAAAGGGAGGTTTAGAGTGTAAAATGACATCACTACCATCTCTGGATGCGAAAACTTAGTTCCTACATCCCCCCATACTGCTTCGGGTGAGACTTCAGTCCGCGCTCTGTGGATTGATGCTAAAAGGGCTAGTAGTGTAGGGATTTTCTTGGCTAAGTAATGTTGAACTTGGGTTAGGTCCCATCAAGCCAACAACATATTTATAAGATTCAATGAAAATTCATTTCTAGGGTGCCTTCTAGTGCATCTAGGGCAAAAGATAGCTAAGGCACTTTCTACTTCCTCTGGATTCCTCTTGATCTACATGGTGTCCATTTGCAGAGCAAGGGTATGCAGCATTTCACTCTTGAAGCCTTCCAACATGTTCTCAATTTCACTTTTGATGGAGGTGTTGAAGGAGAATGAAATGGCCAACGATTGACTAGCCCTACTCTTCTTTCTAGCTGCACTAGAATGAATTTCGAAATCTGTCTTGATATCATCATAGGATAACTGGTAGATGTCCCCTTGTGAAAACATGCTTAGGGTTTCTAGGAGATCTTCACTAATCCCTCTAAGAAGGACTAGCTTGATTGATTTAGGATCGAGGATGCATTTGGCCCTTTCATAGCTGAGTTGGAATGTTTCCTCATAATCTTCCAAAGAGTCATCATGTCTAAAGGTCATTCTAAAGATTTCCTCTTTGGTATCTTTGGACCTGTTGTTGGCCCTCAATTTTTCTCACCTTTTCCTATCCTAAATCCATTTATTTACCACCATATTACATCCCATTCCACCTATATATGCCTCATTTTAGTCCTATTTTTCGTATTCACGTAACTAAATTTAGGTTTTCTAATTTTTATAAAAAATGGGTTTTAAGAGTAAATTTGGACCGCATTAAAAATTCCCATAATAGCTTCATGGAATTCATATGTGCAGGACTCCTAGGTGATACATGAGCACATATTTGTAAATCTTGGGAACCACAGATGAAGAAACACCTGTTGGTTTTGTTATCACCCTAAAATTCTTGTTTATAAACTTTGGAAAGTTTTCCTTGGTTCTAGTCATAGTCTTATAGGATTAGAGTCTCAATAGTGTCATTCTCATTTACAAACCCTTTTTCTAGTCATGGTGTTAAAGGGTCTCTAGGTCATTTCATGCTTTAAGGGTTAGTTCATACGGTTGAAGACTTTTTGGCCCAACTGCTGCTTTATGCTATGAACTATAATCAGTAATGCAGAGAGGTTTTCTTGAACAGATCTGAGTTCTCATGGGATTAATCCTTTCTTGATCTATATGTTATTTTAATTACTTGCAGTAGATCTTATTGTTAAAACTTAGAATTCATAATCTAATTCTCTGACTTCCTTTAACAATAAGATGACTGTGTTTTATATTTGAACTACCAGCACTAGATTACATTGCTATTATTCAGAATTCACAACCATGTGCTCTATTTTATTTTAGTAATGGAATGATTGTGTTGAGCAGTAGATCTCATTACTATTACTCAGAATTCATAATCTTATGCTCTAACTTCCTTTAGTAAGATGAATGTGTTTTTTTCAGAATCTTGTGAGTAAACCACCTTTGAACCATCAGAAGTAGATTTCATTACTATTACTCAGAATTCATAACCCTATGCTCTGACTTCCTTTAGCAATGGAATGACTCCTTTGACCTATGTTATTGAGTGAATTATCTTTGTTTGAAAACTCCATTTGCCTCAACTTTCATGTCAAGAAACCTTGCCACTGAATTTATTGACTTGTTGACTCCATAGCCCAATGGTAGCAAGCCTTCATCTTTTCAACCTACAAACACACAAAACACAAATAGAGTTAGCCATTTATATTATCATTAATAAATATCATTAACCTTTGAGAGAGCCCTCTCAGGCTGAGGAGGCTAAGCCTCAGCTAAAAGATTGGTTTGAAATAGTTACTCAGAGTCTTCCTGATTAGCAGCCTATCAGGGTTGGATTTTTGTGATAACATTTTGGTGTGTCTGCCGGGAGCCTGAAGATTAATCAATCCTGAAATCAAGAAGCTGAACTTCTGAAGGTAGCAGGAGCTCAAAAATCTTTTTGAGGCTACAAAAATATCTTGGCTACTTCATTGTTGAAGAATTCGAAATTCATAGATTCATGGTGATTCCACTGGAGTTATGAAGAACTCCGATATTACCATTCTTATTTCAAGGTATGCATGCATAAAATTTTTAGGAATTCATGGTTTCCCAAATCATTTTCCCAAGTATACATATTTTCTAAGGAATGGTCCCAAATTCAATGGAGAAGATTTGAGTTTAACTGTGAAGCATATATCATATTTCTGTGATTTTACCGAGCTTCTTAGAGTCAAACATGAGGATGTTTGCATTATGTTGTTATATGATTCATTTCAAGGAAAATGTAAACACTGGATTGAAAGCTTTCCTGCCAAATCTATTAAGTCATTTGCAAACTTTTGGCTTATATTTTTGGAGGAATGGATAGACAAAACAGAGTTGGTGGCAAACTCTCCTTCAATTCAAGGTTTCAAACAATGGAATGATGATCATATTTATGAAGAAATAGATGAAAATTTTTCTTTGTCCTTGTCTTCTCATCTAAACTCATTTAAGTGCAAGAAGAAAGATAAGATGAAATTTTTGGATGAAGTTGCTAAGAACATTGAGAAAGGCATTGAAGGTTTACAAGGTCAAATTTAATCGTATAGTCTTCTTGATCATGATCATGCTTTTCAAAATCTTTCTATGGAAGAATACAAAGAGAGGGTGTTGCATCCTTTCTCTTTTGAGATTGAGGAAGAATAAATTATTTTTGAAAATCAATTTGAGGAGCAGTTTGAGAGCACACAGCTGAAGCCTTATGCAGATGATCAAACTATTGGTGAGTTGCCCAAAGCTATAGAATATCAAAAGAAACATCAAACTCACCATGTGTTTTTTGACACTATAGCTAACTACATGGAAAAGATTTATTGTCCAGGCTTCCAGTTATATTTTCATCTTGAAGAACAGTTACAGCTCATGCTACCTTGGTTATTTCAGTATCTGATTTATGTTTGCTTCAAGCACAGTCAAGAGATTCAAGTGTCATATCAGATCAATGACTGGCTTCATTGGAAGTTTCATGTTCCTTGAGCTACAAGTGGAGATTGCAACTGATAGGGTAGGTAGGAAAATTAAAATAAGCTCAAGGTTGACTGAGCATCTGTTTCAGTAGGTGCAGTTTGAATTCTTCTTTCAAAAATCATTAAAGGCTTGAGGAGCAGATTGGGCAGAAGTTTAGAGTTTTATCCTAGAGGGTGGATAGCGACATTGGAACTACAAGTTCTTAGTATAACACAAGGGCACATAATCTAATGCTCTGACTTCCTTTAACAATAATATGACTGTGTTTTATATTTGAACTACCAGCACTAGATTACATGCTATTATTCAGAATTCAAAACCATGTGCTCTATTTTCTTTTAGTAATGGAATGATTGTGTTGAGCAGTAGATCTCATTACTATTACTCAGAATTCACAATCTTATGCTCTGACTTCCTTTAGTAATGAGTTGACTCTGTTTTTTCAGAATTTTGTGAGTAAACCACCTTTGAACCATAAGCAGTAGATTTCATTACTATTACTCAGAATTCATAACCCTATGCTCTGATTTCCTTTAGTAATCAAATGACTCTTTTGACCTATGTTATTGAGTGAATTATCTTTGTTTGAAAACCCCATTTGCCTCAACTTTCATGTCAAGAAACCTTGCCACTGAATTTATTGACTTGTTGACTCCATAGCCCAATGGTAGCAAGCCTTCATCTTTTCAACCTACGAACACAAAAAACCAAGATAGAGTTAGCCATCTATATTATCATTAATCAATATCATTAACCTTTGAGAGAGCCCTCTCAGGCTGAGGAGGCTAAGCCTCAGATAAAAGATTGGTTTGAAATAGTTACTCAGAGTCTTCTTGATTAGTAGCCTATCAGGGTTGGATTTTTGTGATAACATTTTGGTGCGTCTACATGGAGCCTGAAGATTAATCAATCCCGAAATCAAGAAGCTGAACTTCTGAAGGTAGTTGGAGCTCAGAAATATTTTTGAGGCTACAAAACTACCTTGGCGACTTCATTGTTGAAGAATTCAAAATTCATAGATTCATGGTGATTCCACAGGAGTTATGAAGAACTCAGATATTACCATTCTTATTTCAAGGTATGCATGCATAAATTTTTCAGGAATTCATGGTTTCCAAAATCATTTTCCCAAGGATACATATTTTATAAGGAATGGTCCCAAATTCAATGGAGAAGATTTGAGTTTAACTATGAAGCATATATCAGATTTATGTGATTTTACCGAGCTTCTTAGAGTCAAACATGAGGATGTTTGCATTATGTTGTTATATGATTCATTTCAAGGAAAATGTAAACAATGGATTGAAAGATTTCCTGCCAAATCTATTAAGTCATTTGCAAACTTTTGGCTTATGTTTTTGGAGGAATGGATAGACAGAACAAAGTTGGTGGAAAACTCTACTTCAATTCAAGGTTTCAAACAATGGAATGATGATCATATTTATGAAGAAATAGATGAAATTTTTTCTTTGTCCTTGTCTTCTTATCTAAAATCATTTGAGTGCAAGAAGAAAGATAAGATGAAATTTTTGGATGAAGTTGCTAAGAACATTGGGAAAGACATTGAAGGTTTACAAGGTCAAATTTAATCATATCTTGATCATGATCATGCTTTTCAAAAGCTTTCTATGGCAGAATACAAAGAGAGGGTGTTGCATCCTTTCTCTTTGGAGATTGAGGAAGAATACATTATTTTTGAAAATCAATTTGAGGAGCAGTTTGAGAGCACATAGGTGAAGCCTTATGCAAATGATCAAACTATCGGTGAGTTGCCCAAAGCTCTAAAATATCACAAGAAACATCAAACTCACCATGTGTTTTTTGACCCTATAGCTGACTACATGGAAAAGATTTACTATCCACGCTTCCAGTTATATGTTCATCTTGAAGAACAGTTACACCACATGCTACCTTGGTTATTTCCGTATCTGGTTTATGTTTGCTTCAAGCACAGTCAATAGATTCAAGTGTCAGATCAGATCCATGACTGGCTTCATTGGAAGTTTCATGTTCCTTGAGCTACAAGTGGAGATTTCAGCTGATAGGGTAGGTAGGAAAATGGAAATAAGCTCAAGGTTGACTGAGCATCTGTTTCAGTAGGTGCAGTTTGAATTCTTCTTTCCAAAATCATTAAAGGCTTGAGGAGCAAATTGGGCAAAAGTTCAGAGTTTTATCCCAGAGGATGGATAGCGGCACTGGAACTACAAGTTCTTAGTATAACACAAGGGCACACTATACGTAGTGGAGCCACTGTTATCACCCTAAAATTCTTGTTTCTAAACTTTGGGAAGTTTTCCTCGTTTCTAGTCATAGTCTTATAGGATTAGAGTGTCAATAGTGTCATTCTCATTTACAAACCCTTCTTCTAGTCATGGTGTTAAAGGGTCTCTAGGTCATTTCATGCTTTAAGGGTTAGGTCATAGGGTTGAAGACTTTTTGGTCTAGCTACTGCTTTATGCTATGAACTATAATCAGTAATGCATAGACGTTTTCCTGAACAGATCTGAGTTCTCATGGGGTTAATCCTTTCTTGATCTATATGTTATTTTAATTACTTGTAGTAGATCTTATCGCTAATACTCAAAAATAGCCGTTGGAGTCTCTGCTCAGTCTATTTAACATGCTAGGCCAGATCCGTTTCTTCAACTTGTGCTGATGATAAACCACACTAGTTGGTTCGAAACGCGTCGAAAAATGTCTTTTTCATGTGATTTACGTCGAAGCTCTTCTCATAACTATAATACTCAAAATTCACAATCTAATGCTCTGACTTCCTTTAACAATAAGATTACTGTGTTTTATATTTGAACTACCAGCACTAGATTACATTGCTGTTATTCAGAATTCACAACCATGTGCTCTAATTTCTTTTAGTAATGGAATGATTGTGTTGAGTAGTAGATCTCATTACTATTACACAGAATTCATAATCTTATGCTCTGACTTCCTTTAGTAATGAGATGACTGTGTTTTTTCAGAATCTTGTGAGTAAACCACCTTTGAACCATCAGTAGTAGATTTCGTTACTATTACTCAGAATTCAAAACCCTATGCTCTGACTTCCTTTAGTAATGGAATGAATCTTTTGACCTATGTTATTCAGTGAATCATCTTTGTTTGAAAACCCCATTTGCCTCAGCTTTCATGTCAAGAAACCTTGCCACTGAATTTATTGACTTGTTGACTCCATAGCCCAATGGTAGCAAGTCTTCATCTTTTCAACCTACAAACACACAAAACCAAGATAGAGTTAGCCATCTATATTATCATTAATAAATATCATTAACCTTTGGGAGAGCCCTCTTAGGCTGAGGAGGCTAAGCCTAAGCTAAAAGTTTGGTTTGAAATAGTTACTCAGAGTCTTCCTGATTAGCAGCCTATCAGGGTTGGATTTTTGTGATAACATTTTGGTGCGTCTTCCGGGAGCATGAAGATTAATCATTCCCGAAATCAAGAAGCTAAACTTTTGAAGGTAGTAGGAGCTCAAAAATATTTTTGAGGCTACAAAAATACCTTGGCGACTTCATTGTTGAAGAATTCGAGATTCATAGATTCACGGTGATTCCACTGGAGTTATGAAGAACTCAGATATTACCATTCTTATTTCAAGGTATGCATTCATAAATTTTTCAAGAATTCATGGTTTCCCAAATCATTTTCCCAAGGATACATATTTTCTAAGGAATGGTCCCAAATTCAATGGAGAAGATTTGAGTTTAACTGTGAAGCATATATCAGATTTCTATGATTTTACCGAGCTTCTTAGAGTCAAACATGAGGATGTTTGCATTATGTTGTTATATGATTCATTTCAAGAAAAATGTAAATAGTGGATTGAAAGCTTTCCTGCCAAATCTACTAAGTCATTTGTAAACTTTTGGCTTATGTTTTTGGCTGAATGGATAGACAGAACAGAGTTGGTGGCAAACTCTCCTTCAATCCAAGGTTTCAAACAATGGAATGATGATCATATTTATGAAGAAATAGATGAAAATTTTTCTTTGTCCTTGTCTTCTTATCTAAAATCATTTGAGTGCAAGACAAAAGATAAGATGAAATTTTTGGATGAAGTTGCTAAGAACATTGAGAAAGACATTGAAGGCTTACAAGGTCAAATTTAATCATATAGTCTTCTTGATCATGATCATGCTTTTCAAAAGCTTTCTATGGTAGAATACAAAGAGAGGGTGTTGCATCCCTTCTCTTTTGAGATTGAGGAAGAATACATTATTTTTGAAAATCAATTTGAGGAGTAATTTGAGAGCACAGAACTGAAGCCTTATGCAGATGATCAAACTATTGGTGAGTTGTCCAAAGCTGTAGAATATCACAAGAAACATCAAGCTCACCATGTGTTTTTTGACCCTATAACTGACTACATGGAAAAGATTTACTGTTCAGGCTTCCAGTTATATGTTCATCTTGAAGAACAGTTACACCTCATGCTGCCTTGGTTATTTCAGTATCTGGTTTATGTTTGCTTCAAGCACAATCAAGAGATTCAAGTGTCAGATCAGATCGATGACTGGCTTCATTGGAAGTTTCATGTTCCTTGAGCTACAAGTGGAGATTTCAGCTGATAGGGTAGGTAGGAAAATGCAAATAATCTCAAGGTTGAATAAGCATCTATTTCCGTAGGTGTAGTTTGAATTCTTATTTCGGAAATCATTAAAGGCTTGAGGAGCAGATTGGGTAGAAGTTCAGAGTTTTATCCTAGAGGATGGATAGCGGCACTGGAACTACAAGTTCTTAGTATACCACAAGGGCACACTATCCGTAGTGGAGCCACTGTTATCACCCTAAAATTCTTGTTTCTAAACTTTGAAAAGTTTTCCTTGTTTCTAGTCATAGTCTTATAGGATTAGAGTATCAATAGTGTCATTCTCATTTACAAACCCTTCTTCTAGTCATGGTGTTAAAGGGTCTCTAGGTCATTTCATGCTTTAAGGGTTAGGTCATAGGGTTGAAGACTTTTTCGCTCAGCTGCTGCTTTATGCTATGAACTATAATCAGTAATGCAGAGAGGTTTTCCTGAACAGATCTGAGTTCTCATGGGGTTACTCCTTTCTTGATCTATATGTTATTTTAATTAATTGCAGTAGATCTTATTGCTAATACTCAGAATTCATAATCTAATGCTCTGACTTCCTTTAACAATAAGATGACTGTGTTTTATATTTGAACTACCAGCACTATATTACATTGCTATTATTCAGAATTCACAACCATTTGCTCTATTTTATTTTAGTAATGGAATGATTGTGTTGAGCAGTAGATCTCATTACTATTACTCAGAATTCATAATCTTATGCTCTAACTTCCTTTAGTAATGAGATGACTATGTTTTTTTAGAATCTTGTGAGTAAACCACCTTTGAACCATCAGCAGTAGATTTCATTACTATTACTCAGAATTCATAAGCCTATGCTCTGACTTCATTTAGTAATGGAATGACTCTTTTGACCTATGTTATTGAGTGAATTATCTTTGTTTGAAAACCCCATTTGCCTCAGCTTTCATGTCAAGAAACCTTTCCACTGAATTTATTGACTTGTTGATTCCATAGCCCAATGTTTGCAAGCCTTCATCTTTTCAACCTACAAACACAAAAAACCAAGATAGAGTTAGCCATCTATATTATCATTAATCAATATCATTAACCTTTGAGAGAGCCCTCTCAAGCTGAGGAGGCTAAGCCTCAACTAAAATATTGGTTTGAAATAGTTACTCAGAGTCTTCCTGATTAGCAGCCTATCAGGGTTGGATTTTTGTGATAACAGGTTTAGTCAAACTAAGCAAAACCAAGCCCTGTCAACGCTGGTCAAACTTGACCTATCATTTAGGAATTCCTAGTAAAAAGGAGCATATTTATTATTTTGTGGGATATTTCCTAATTTTGTCAACTAGGATTGATGATTTTGACATGTATGGATGGATTAGGATTGATAAGGCTGTTAGAGAAATTATAGGAAAGTTTGTTTATTATTTTCTTATTTAAACATAGTTTATGGACCATTTAAAGGTGTGTAATTTTGTATTAATATTATTGGAGACTTTTGAGATAATTTGAAGAATCATTTCTACTATTCTATTTTATGTTCATGATGAGGATGATTTATTAAGCTAGTTGTAGCTGAAGATTTCTTCAAGTGTACAAGGCAAGGTTGGAGGGCCCCCATACCAAGATAAGTATACTTTGGTTAAATTTTTTATAAATTATCATAGTTTTGATTTAGTATTTCTTGTTACAGTTTTATGATTCAGTTACTTAGATGTGTTACGAATTCTGTATGATTTTTGGATGATTTTGGTTTAAAATCTAATTTTCGTATTAAAGGACAACCAAGGGTTTAAGTTAAATTATCTTTCTATCAAATTATGAATCACAACTAAAAATCATCCTTTTTCATTTCTTGAGTTGTTTCTTGAATTCCAGTTTATGATTTGATGCAATGGTAATGTTGTTGGAGTAGAATTGTGGGGAAAGACAACCGGGACCTCCTAAGTTAGGAGCCTCTTCTCTTGTTTTCTACACATCAAAAACTGTTGCTCTTTAGTTTCTCTTCTTGAGGACAGTACTATGGGGAAGGAAAACAGGGACCTCCTAAGTTAGGAGCCTCTTCCTTCGCTTACTCAATCTTGAGTTAGACACCTTTTAGTTTCTTTAAACTTATAACTTATTTGTAATATGCATTTCCCTTAAAATTTGAGCCTTGCCTTTTGAAATTGACTTTACCTTAAATCCATATACTTTGGACATGCTTCCACGTCTACAAACCTGGATTGCCAAGTAAAACACTTGCATTAGTTTACTTAGTAAACTGACCTGACACCTACAATAATACATGTACTTATTGTGGAAGTCTTGTTACATTTGAGCCCAAGTAGTGATGATGTCCTTAGGTAAATCCATGAACTAGTGCAAGGCTACATCTTTGAGGGTGGATGGGAAAAATTTCAACTTCTAGTCATTAGAGGTATAATCGTAAGAAGGGTATCGAGTCCTCTGAGGTTAAGCCATGGAAGTGAGGAAGGGAACAGGGGCTTATGTTTTTCATCCTAGCATCTCCATTAGTTTCTTTGATGGGAAAAGAACCCTCAGTTCTATTTTCAACTCCTTCCCTTTTTTCAATCCCATTTCTATTTTTAGCCATGGTCTAGGTTGTTGGAATGGTTTCTTCTTCTTCTTCCCCAATAGGCTCTTGAAAGATATCTAGTTTTTCGCCTAATGGGTCCTCTGGATGACAGCCACTGAAGAAGAGGGAAGGTTGGCTGTTAGATGCAGTGGGGGTATTTGGAAAAAAAATTCCTAAGTTGTCTCTTCTCCTATGAGGCATGAAAGGATCTTTTTTTTCTTTTTTCGGGGTTTTTCAGAACTACTTGCATAACGGAAAGAAAGTAGGATTTGCAACTATTTTCTGTATGGAAATACTTGTAGAATGGAAAGAAAGCAAAGATTAGAACTATATTTAGAATCCAAAACAAAAAAGAAAGCATGAATTGCATCTATTTATTGAATGTTAAGTGGAAAGGAAAGCATAAATAATAGTTTCTTATACACCTCCTTGGAAACGGTGCCAAAAAATGATGAGCTCTAGTATTGTAGCAAGGATGCTGCACCTCCTAGGTTACCCACTTTACTTCATCAACCCGGGGTTCATACAAATTTGGAGGTGACAGTGTTGTATACACAATATATGCAATGGTCTACTCTTGTGACTTTTCAACTAGGGCAATAGATCACTAGGGTTTTCCAAACCAGTATTATATTGACTAGAAGGAGTTTGCCTACCAAATAGCAAAAGGAAAATTATTCTTAATGCATAAAGGAAATGTTGCCTACTCTCGGAAATGAAAGTGCTAAATTGGAAAGTTCTATAAAGTGACATGAAATCATCTAGCTAAGAATCTACAAGTATTTTTTACAAGAGAGACCTAAATTAACCTTGCATCTAACATCTAGTTATCTGGACTAAATAAGCATGGAAATTATACTAAAACTACTGTGACTGCTTCATGCATGTACTAACTAGAAATTGCAGAAAAGCCTTTTTGATTTCCAATTTTATGAATGTAAATGCTAATTGAACAAATTTGGTCTTTCGCAGGGGAGATAGGTATGGGGAAACAGGTCCATAATGGTGTTGAGGATATGGAATCCAACTGGATGCCTAACATAAGCTCATATGATCATTTCTACTCAATTCGAGCTTAAAACAGGTGGCTACAGGGTTTCCTGTAGTACTACAGGATGTCCTAGTTCTACTATAGGATGTCCTAGTTCTACTATAGGATGTCCTGTTTTACTATAGGAAACTGTTTTAAAGCGATAGGGAGGTAGGAAAGGTGGAACGATGTTTGCAAAAGGTGTCTGATGGGGGAATATGGCATAGAGGAGCTGCACACTACCCAAGGCTCAACCCAAGTCTTAACAATGGTTGGATTTGCTCAAGGAAGATGTCCACTTTGCTATAAAATAGAAATTCAGATCAAGGGTTGGTAGACTTCAGGAGCACAGGTGGAGAAGACTTGGATGAGGCTGGTGAGATGAGGTCTCCCTACATAGCAGAAACTCGTACAACAACATATATTATTTTCTTCATTTATGCACAACTTCATTTATATATGGAAAATATGAGTTGAATTTAGGAAAAATGGAGTAATTAATGGCTAATGGCTAAGTATATGAATGGAATTACTTCTAAACCGTAGCAAACTGAAGAAGCCAAAATGAAAATTGTAGGTACTTATATGGAATTGAGAAACAATGATCTATTCACAATAAATCTATTTTTGGGTTGTGAGAGTGTTACCCTCAAACCATGATCCCATAAGGGAGATGAGATAGAGGCCACTACCACAAGCTTTTCTGAAGTATTTACTTTCACTATTATACCACTGATCTATCTTTTCACTAATGGAAGAAAACTAAGTAATCATCCAAATACTTGCAGATTAAACAAAACATAAATCACTTCAGCAGCTCACTATGAATGTAATCTAAGCATACATATACAAAATGAAGAGGAACCTCTACTGCTAGGGTTGCGCCCTAATCCAAGAGATTCAACACTTTGAGTCAACTCAGTGCTAGATCAAGGGAATGCTTCTCATTCTCATGAAAATGTCAAAAATACATCAGAGTAACCAGTCACAATGTTTTTTTTCTCGAAAATGCCTCTTAGCTGCAACAAAAAAATTTGAATCCTAATGAGGCCCTAGGCCTTCTTGTTTATACAACTAAAGTTACCAACAACTTCCTAAAAATTAGGGAGGCTTGGCTCCCAGCTTGAGATTAACATGTCTCCAACCATCATTGGCTTGGTTACCAATAACCTCAGTGGGCTTGGATGCTTGTAACTTCGAACTGATGAAATTTGGTGGAGGGATCTTTGAGTGATTGAGGAGTTAAGGATGGATATCCAATCTCCTAAAATCCCTCTTTCTTGTCTACTTCGAGTTCTTGCACTTAAATTAGCCAAAACTACTCCAAATCCTGCAATTAATGCACATTAGGCCGCATGACATAACATCTCACCTTTACCCTTCTTACTAAGAAAAATATAATAAAATATGTAAAGAAATGTGAGAAAATTTTATTTTAATAAGATAGAGAGTGGAATTAAGGTCCATATAATTTACTTATTGATGAGCCTCATCACTGGGCACGGTGATCGAGTGCTTAAAAAAGGAGAAATTTGGGCCTTCAAAGAGCTGAACACTTATAGCCACCCACATGTCTTGGAGCTTTTATGCCAAAGAATTAGTTGAGAGCCCCAAGGTAAACTCCCAAGATTTTTTTCCTAGGGTGACTTAGCCTAGTGGGGCCAATTGGATGCCCATATCACAAAGCAACGAATGGAAAACCTCGAATTCCTTTACAACATCAGTATACATGATCTAAGGGATTAGAACTTGTAAGGAGATGCAGGATAATGAGGCACATGACATTGAAGAGAGGTGACGTGGTTCCCTTGTGGCATGTCATGTGACACCTTGTTTTAACCTTTTCATGGGTCCAAGAGGGCTAAAATCACATGACACATGTCGCTCTTAGAGGAGGCCATGTGCATGGTATGACATCATCCCACATCACTCTGATGTATTAGGCCCCATAGGTTTCTAGCGGAGAAAATTTGGGAACTCCTCAGATTTTATCCCCTAGAGGACATAACATGGCGGTCTAGTGGACTCATCATATTGGAGCATGTACACTTGAAGTTGAAAGGGCTAAGTCATCCTGGTGATATTATGCACTGCAAAAAGGTATGTCTGGGGTGATGTGGAAGCCTGGAGTTGAGCACATAGCTATAATAAATGTATTGGGGCACATTGGCAGCGGAGCCCATGAGGATTAACATTGTCTTGGATGGTTGACGTCAGAAGATTCGATGGGGAATTGCAGAAGGAATTCTCAGGATTTAATCTCTGAGATGAAGTGGCAGAGAGGGGTCTTTGTGATGCCTGGAAGGGTTAAAATGGAGGCCACCCTTATATTACATTACAACTGTGAACTATGGAGAAAGGTTCATGACCTAATATGAGAGGGTTGGTAGCTAGAACTTGGCAATGAATTTACATGTGTTGGAAAACCATGTGGGGGTCACATGGGAACCACATGGTAGGTCAAGATGGCATGGCATTATTTTTTAGACCAATCTTTGAACAACCATATCTTTTGATCGAGGAGTTAGATTTAGGAAAAATTTATATCGTTGGAAAGGTCTCGATGAGATGAATGCAAAAAATTTCATCCAAGTTAGGTTTTGAGAAATTAAAAAAAATGTCAAAAAAATAAGACCCCCTCTCTATAACTAGACTTTAGAGCTTGGGTCAGGTCAGTGACTATCTCTTTATACCCTTAATTCGGGCTAGGAATAGTAGGGGGTATGTTATAAACTCGTATTAGAGCTTCTACGTTCAACATTTGGACTGGACGGGCTCTATCGTAGAAGAAATGAAGGTATAGTGTTTCTGACTCTATTAGAGAGTCATGTGGTTTGATAACTATTTGTTGTAGGTGTTATTTATAGCACTATTATCATGGCCTTGTGTATTGATCATCTGCATGTGCTAAGTGAATGTTGGTTGTGACAGTGTAATGTGCTAGCTTGGTGCATTTATAAATGTGACATATGGTTTTCCAACTAACCCATTGAGATTGCAGATGCCATGATTGCTAGCCTTCAATTGCTAGCCTTGGAAAAGAGACATTAAAAATTAAATGATAGAGCAAGGGAACACATAAATATTGCATAAAAAGAAAACGAAAATAAATAAATAAGAAAGACACATATATACATGGTTCACTCAATTTGGACTATGCCCGTGGAGAAAGAAATAGTCCTTACTTTTATATTATCCAAAAAAATGAATAGATACAACCTACAAAAAATATGTTGTAATTTCCACTTTTCTCTCACATAGCCTCTCCTTTTTTCTTTACGAGCAAAAAAATACACCATCGCAATACAATTCCATCATTTAAACTAAGGGTTTCCTTCTAGTGAGAAAAACCCTAAATAAACATAACTTGTACTATAAGATATTTTTCCTAATGAATGATGAGATTGACTACGAAATTACAATATTTTAAAAGGAAAATTTTCATCTAATTTTTGTTTCAGGGGTGCTTACTTCTAACCCATGCCAGGGGGATCTCGGTGGTTGTTGCCACCCCCCTTATACCCCCTTGATGATAATAGTGTAGGGGCAAGCCCAGGGGGTCAAGGACTAGGATCCAATCATGACTGGAAAGAAACCTCTGAACAATTAGGAAGATAATAGGGCTCCACACCTAACAAGAGGCTAAACTTAAGAACTACTATTTACCTCATTAAGAAGGTTAATTTTAATTATGTTGATCATTTTCGTAAAAGTCCAATTTTTAAATCTGTGTAGGCATGATTATGAATCAACTAATGTACTCATGTAAATGAAAATTTTGATTTTTAAAATTATGCTAAGAGATAAGTATTGCTAATTATGTCCTATATTTTGAGACGTGAGTAATAAATAAATTGATATGTATGTGCAGTTGTAGGAAAACATGCTTGATATAGCATGATAAGGCAACAACTAATGTGTCATTTGCATGGATGGTGTTAATATCTAAAGGTAAGTGGCATCGCATAAAGATATTGGTACAACAAGAAAATAGTAGATAGTGAGAGCTCTCAACTACTTGAAACAATAAGGAATAACGTTAGAAGAAAGGAAGAGGAGGGGGAATTTCCCTTAGGATCCAATGATAAGTATTAAAGGATTCCTCCTAGGAGAAATTGGAAGGGAAGTACACGTTTAAAATCGCTGGCATGAAATCTTGGAGAAGGCTAAGGATGATATTTTATTCATGAATCATCAGACACACTAGAACTCATGGGGATTGAGTTGTTGTGGTTGTTGTATATTTTATATTGTGTGTTCCTCGATTGATTTTTGGATATGTTAGATATTTTATATTGTGCTAATCTCATCAATAACAATACGAAACATCATTAGTACATTGATGCATTCACATGTCATAAGAATATATCTCAGACCAAAAAATTAATTGTCCCATGTTATTATCTTGAAGTGTGCTCAACGAAAAATTGCTATGTATGAAGAGGCTCAATCATGAATTGAATCGGAATATATAGATGGGTGTTCCCATGAAACATCAATGCTTCAATAAATTATTGGTTGCTTAGGAAGGTTTAATAATATATCTTCATAACTTCTCTAAATTAAATCAGATGTCTAAGGATTTTCATTTCCACTTTTCAAAAAATCTTCAATAACTTAAAGATAAAATAATACATCATTCCATGATTCTTCATTTTAAACTTCATAGGCCAACTCCCTATTACTTTGATCATTGGAGCCTCATTACCTCTCAAGGATATACCATCAGTATATAAAACAAAAATCAAAGTCATAGCATGAACCACTTTTGAAGTAGAGGTTTGGGTCAACACATCTTCCTAGCTTCATGAGGTAATTGTTAGTGTGGACATACCATACTCAGGAAGCTTGTTTCGTATAATGATTTATGCAAACATAACACTTGACCAAACCAATATTCTCAGCCTTACAGAAATCAATTATGTCCAATCAAATAAACTAAGTCAATTTATCAAGCTAAATCAAATTCATAAAAGTTTCTGCCAATATCACTGTGACAAACTCTTTGGACCAGGTGTTAGGTGGAGTTGTCATACAAATACCAAGTTACAACAACCATTTATTTACCAAGCAATATCCAATCAAAGTTTATCAATCCATCCTTATGATCATAACATGAACCATTTATGTCACTAAATATGAATGCATACATCAGGGAAAACATGCTCAGCCTCACACAAATAAATTATGTGCAAACAAATCAACTAAGTCAGTTTATCAAGCCTTAAATGCCAAACCAAAACTAATATCAAAGTCATAAAAGTTTCTTCCAATATCAATGTGACAAAAGCTTTGGACTGTGTGTCAAGTGGATCTATCATCCAAATACCAAGTTACACAAACCTTTTATTTACCAGGCACTATCCAATCAAACTTTATCAATTCATCCTTATGATCATAGAATGAATCATTTATGTCATTAAATATGAACGAATACATCAGGGACAAAACATATAAGTTCCATCCATTCATTGTGATATTACTACATATTGTATCACAACTATTTATACTTCAACCAATGTGTCAAAGCCAATGAAGCCAATACATAATCATTGTTGAACACCAATATTAGTCTTTGAAAGTCACTATGCCCACATAGCACTGACATAAGGGTAAATCATCAATTATCAAAAACCCTAATTTGTTATCACTGTGAATTCAAACAACCCACAAGCCAAAACATATCCATGAACTATCAAGTATCATGTCAAAGTTCTAAAGCATCATCAATTCCAGGCCAATATGCCAAATATTATCAAACCTTGCAATAGTCTATTAATCACTACCATATACTAGCTTCAATGATGAAATAAAAAATGACATACTGATATACATATTTCGGTCCCCTACAAACATAAGTTTAGTCAAGACATTCACATTCTCTATAGTAAGTCAAACATTTAAGCTTCCCTGATCATAGAAATTTCTATTGCCTACTCCATATTTGTAGGATTATCATATTCCCACTAGTACAAAAAGACTAATTAGATACTAAAAAAAGGACTAAAATTTATATATAAAGGACCATTTTTTAGTCAGTGACCAACAGTGACTAATTTACAATATCTTATAATGTGACCAACGTTCAGTATTTTTTAGCTTACTCATTAATTGGTTGTATCAATTTTATCGTCTAGTAGTATATTTAATCATAATTTGGTTATTGCTTTAGTCATTTATTTCCACAATTAATGACCAAATACACAACAAAATATACTACTAGATGATCACCCAACAAAACTAACTGATGACCAAATAAATATGACCAAAATGTTGGTCGTGTTATAAGATACTATAAACTAGCTACTAATAGTCATATATATGTAAATTGTAGTCATCATTTGAAACAAATTAATGACCAAAGAAATATGAATAAATTTTGGTCGTGTTATAAGATATTGTAAATTAGCTACTACTAGTCATATATATGCAAAATTTAGTCATCATTTGTAATCACAAATTTATCATTTACAGTAGTCATTTATCCTTTTTTGGTAGTTTCATATTCATTATATAAACAACTGATTTAGTAGTTTATATTCATTTCATTTAATTTCATTAATAATCATTTTAAACAACTAATTTAGTTATCTTTATTTGTGTTCATCATTAATCAATATAAACTACTAATTTAGTAGTTTTATATTGTTTGATGTGTTCATAATTTAATCAACATAAATTAATTAGTATAATTTTGTGATTAAATTAAAAAAATGTCATACAATGTGCATCTTTATCAAATTAAAAAACACAAAGTTACATATGTTAATTACAATACTAAATAATATCAAGTACAACTATAAATATTTTTATCCACATAAATTATATTATATGAAATGTCAAGTATTACAATATGAATTTCCAGCTTAATATTGGTTGGATTACAATTTACACATGAAATATTGATTCATCATATCAAAACATTATCATTGTGTTTCCAAAGCAATGCAGGTGAATTCACCAACTCTAAAGACTTGACCATTAGTCTGTATGTGTGTCTCTCATGCAAGATATTGGATTTAAATGTATCACTAGATCAATTCTCTAGTTTTCTCTCTCTTTTTGAAATTTTTGCTGGAGTGTTATTGTTCTCCTCCTTCAATTCCCGCGTCTTACCATCAATACTGAGTTCTTTTTCTGAAAATGAAAGAAGATATAATACAAAGTATAAGACATGAAAGATGATGAACACCGGAATATAAAATAAAGTAGACTATAAAATATTTATATGACATATACCTCAACATCAACAATTCCATTTTTCCCTAAATAGGAAAGAAATTCGATCAAGTTTTTGTCAGTTGGGCGAGAGTTTTCTATAATTTAGGATATAATTGCTTGCTTTATAACATTCCAGAAGTTATTCAACTACCACTTTGGCACTCTACATTGCATCCACTCTTGGGATTTACGATTGGATCACCTCTAGGTCTAGGTAATATATAATATCCCTCTAAAGCTTGCTTCAATCCCCAAATTTCATTATCATCCACAACTATCTTTAGACAGGAAAAAATAAATCCAGAGAGAGTGTGGATATTCTCTTCATCAGCTGAGAAAAACCTTGTCTTTTCTAGATACTTAATCCAAGGCTCCTTTCTTCCCAATCCAAGAAATGAACCAAAAGTCTCTGCAACATTGACTAGTTGACCTCTCTTGTTTGTTGTCCTGTCAAAAAAAGCAAATATGGCCCCTTAGGGTGCTTGTGTTATCTTCTCTTACAACTCTACATCTTTAAGGATTCCACGATTATTATTTATGTAAATGTCTTCTATATTTCAATATACTTCTTCTGGAAGGATCCCTAGCAAAGAATAAATTTCATCCTCATGTCTATTTAGGGTAGTTGTGTTAACAAGAGTAGCTAAAAATTCCATTGCAGTAGGTGGTTTTCCAATAACATGCAGGTCATAAGCTAACAATCGAAATTATATCCCCATTATTTTACTATATACTCTACACACTACAAAATCCTTCTCTTTAACTAGAAGTTTTGTAACTTTGTCAGGCAAGGAAACATCTTTGTGAAGTTTGAATTGTTTAGCAATAATGATGGTATTGTTGAATATTGGTATGCCTCTTCAATTGTCCTTTAGTGACAGGTATGAAGCTATGATTTCACTCAGTTTTTTAAACCTTTGTATAAGCTAGTATTCTTTGCTGGAGGTGTTACGTGACTTATTGTATTGGCATAACTGCATCGTTTGGCTATAGTAGCTTCAAAAGGATTGTTTATAGAATAGTAGTATATGTTGTGGATATTTCCTATGAAACTGTCTAGGTAACACACATCACTCATCCCCACTTTCTTTCTAGGCATAAAATTGAGGGATCCATGAGTTCCAAAATGCAAGACAACATCAACCTTTTATCCAAAAATGATTAATAAGCAACAAATCCATAGTGTGGACTTGATGATTTTGTGAAAAGAAGCCTCATTGGATTTCCTTCATATCTAAAACTTGGTTGCACTCCAATAAAAACATTGGCAAACTATTTTTCTTATACAAGTAGGTTCTCACTATCATAATTAAGGTTCCCTAGAGGCTTTCCCCAATTTTCTTCCAAATCATTAACATGTGTGATCTATTGGTACTCTCTCACATCATTTTTTAAGAAATATTAAGATTTCGGCTATTGAACTTGGTTTCTTTTTCATTTGGGAATGATTTAATGTACCTCCCAACATCCTCATGAAGGTTCGGCTAATAAAAATACTTCCGCAGTACTGTGACTATTTTCTATAGTCTAAAATCTCTAGTGACCTGACTGTAGTATGTCTCCATAATCATCTTGGTACACTCGCTTAAGGGAACACATATGTGTCCTAGGTGGCATAACAATTCTTCCTTGAGGTGAGAATTTAAGACATGCTTACCTTCCATGAGTGTCGGTATGTGCTACCGAATTTTGAATCGCTATTCTAAATATGCGGCCACCTTGAAGTCTCGTGCCCATAGGAGTCAAGCACAATGATCACCGCTATGACTAGTGGTTGCCTGAGGTAGTCTGCAACATTATTGGTGTTTCCCTTCTTGTACTTAACGTTCAGATGAAATTTTTATGTGGACCATTTATGATGGTGATCGCTCTGCAACTTCCCTTGTGTCTGTATGAACTGCAGGGGTTGGTGGTATGTGTGGATGACCGTTTCCTTCCCCAGAATGTAATGCTTCCATTGACTGCGGGTCTGCACAATGGAATACATTTATTTGTCATATATAGGTGAGATAGTTTCAGATTGTTTCTTAAAGTGTCTCTTTATGGCAAGCCACTGGATTCCCCTACTGATTAAGAACTACACCAATAGCATAGTTGGAGCCATTTGTTTCAATATAAAATGGTTGTTACAGGTATAATAATGTGAGCACTGGTGTAGAGAAGAGGTGTTTCTTCGAATCAAAAAACACTTATGTTGCATCTCAGACTAAAATTACTTTTCTTTCACTCTGCCCTTGGTGATGACTTAAAGGCCAAGTGATATGAGAGAACCCCAACATGAACCTTCAGTAGAAATTGGAAAGGCCTAGAAAGTTGTAGAGATCTGTTAGAGTGGTTGGGGTTGGACAATCCCGAATGACTTGTATCTTGGTTGGGTCTACATTCACGCAATGCTCATCAATAATGTACCCAATATATTAAACTTGGGTAATGTCAAAATTGAATTTCTTCAGATTGGCATGCAACTTGTGTTGTTGCAGGGTTTGGAGGACTTGTCGATTGTGGCGGTGGTGCTATTCCCAACTCTGGCTGAAGATCAAGATGTCATTTAAATACACCATCATGAATACATTGGTGGAGTGTCGCAAGATGTCATCCACAAACCTCATGAAGGTTGCAAGGTCATTCATCAATCGGAAAGGTGTGAACAACCATTCAAAAAGGCCCTCCTTGGATTTGAAGGTGGTCTTCCACATAACAGAGGGTTCGATAGGAACCTGGTGATAAATCGAATTCAAGTCAATCTTGCTAAAATATTTGGCCCCCTTGTGTTGGTCAAAAAGGTCATCAATTTGTGGGATTGGGTACCTATTATGGACAATGATCTTGTTCAACACCTCATAGTCAATACAAAGTCTCCAGGTCCCATCCTCCTTCTGTGCCAATACAATCGGGCTCCCACAGTGTGATGATATTGGCTTGATGTGCCCTTTCTGCAATAGCTCCTGAATTTTCCTCTTGATATAATCATTCTCCATAATAGAGCATCAATATATTGGTCCATTGGGTAGTGGTGTGCATGGGGTCAGATTGATGGAGTGCTTGACTAGACAGTGCAGAGGTACCCCCATAGGTGAGGTGAAAATTTCCCTGTAATCCTCCACGACCTTGTCTATCTGCTAATGTTGTGCAGAGGATCCCTGTTTGGAAGTCATGGCCACAATCTTCTTCTTTCCCTTAGGGAAAATCATAAGGAAAACAAATTTCCTGGTCTGTGAAATGATCTTACTGTATTGCTTTGCAAGGATAAAAAAGGTTGCAGTAGGCCGGGCTACCTCCTGTATCTTATACAATTTTTTCCTAAAGTAATAATCACAGAGCGAAGTATCGATTCATATACAACATGTTGCTTCAACAAGTATGGTTTTCCTAATAATACATCACAAACTTCAAGAGGAGAAACATCACACAATACCTCATCCCTGAAGGGCTTGATGTTGTAGGAAAGGTGACACTAATGGCTGACACAAAGATTTCATCCTTGGTGAAGCCACCTAATGGTATACAAATGTGGATGTGTTTCAGTCAGTAGACCCAACTGATTCATGACCTCTACTAAAATGAGGTTATTTTGGGTCTCATTATCGACAATGAACTACAGTAGAGAACCCTTCATCCACATCTGTGAGTGGAAGAGGCATTCCCCTTCCTCTAGATCTTCAAGCTCATTCTTGTGGACCTTGGTGGTGGTGATGGTGGCACTGGGCTTCACGTTAATGATCTGATTCCCTTTGTCATTCTCCTTGTCGGGTTCTAATTCAGTGTGGGAACATGCATATGATTTAGAATCCTTTAGCTTGACCACCAATGACTTCTTGGTCTGACACTCACTTGTGTTGTGAGTGGAGCTCTTATGGAACTCACATCATTTTCTCATGTCCTTCTTTGTTTTCGTGGTGTTTTTATTTTTTTCCAGCTTCGGTGGGTTTTCCTGTATTGTCCCGCCTTGGCTTTTTCCTTTGATTTGTGGTTTGGGGGCGCCTTTCCCTTGCTTCTGATTCACAGATCCAAAGTCTCGCTTATTCTGTTTAAACTTTTGCTCAATCTTGACAATGTATCGGTACGTTGTGCCTAATCCAGGAGGATGTTGGTGGCCACCCACTTATGCCACTTGGACCCCCATAACTGTCTCTTTCAGTTTTTCAGTTTCCTTAATTGTAGCATAGTTTACTATTTTTCACAGTTTTTCAGGTCCTGAACTTCCGGAGATGTCTTGAGGCCCTAAACGACGTTGTTTGGGAAATCCGGGAGCAACATGGGTCCATCGACTGATGTTTCTCTTCTCAAAATTGTATTCCTTGGATATATCTTTCTAACAAGCTATTGTGCGTGTCAAATGAAGATTGTATGCCAAAGTTACGACCCTAGGAAGCTAATGTACCAATTTACCCGAAACGGGGCACATAGTTTGGCGTTTCATCTCCTAGGGTTAAGGTTTTGGATGTTTAAGGTTTTCCATTGTTTATCAATAATAAATAGGCCATCGAGACTCATTGTAACACAGTTCAAAGGCATGTATTCACAACATCTCTTCTCAGAGATACGCTACCATCACCATAGCTAGTTTATTTCCATTTCTGTTTGTAAACATATTTTAGTATTTTACATTAATGAAATGAAGTATTATTTCCATTGAATTTCTGTGTATATTGTTATATCTTTATTCTGTTGCATTCCTGTTTAAATCTGGATAAGTGGTATCAGAGTGGTTTGCTCTTTCTCTGTCTTTTTTTGCATGTCCCCAACGAGGTCGGGATATAAGGATTTAGGGCTTGAACTGGTTGAACCTTTGCAAGACTAACCTCAGCCTCCCATGACAGATGAAAAGAAAGATGAGGGGGTAGAATATCCTATCAAAATCTTTCTCGAAGAGGCCCTCAAGCGACAAAGGAACACGATGATGGACAACTTTGTCCAGATCCTTCAACAGCTTCCTAGAGGCGACACATCGTCTTCCAACAACTACTCTAGAAATGCCACACCCTTTAAGGTACAAGTTAAGTTTGAAATCCCCATATTCAAGGGTCAGATAGATGCAAATGTCATAGATAAATGGTTAAATCTGCTATAAGGGTATTTCTTTCGTTCATGATTTTTCTAGTCGGGAAAAGATAATTTTTGCTCTTCTTTAAACAACCCTCCACGTCAAGGACTGGTGGGAAACCTACTATGAGCAGAAGGATGAAAGTACAGGCTCACTATTTTCAGCTACACCCATGCAAAATTCATTCTAGGATGTCATCAAGGAGCAGTACTACCCTATCAAAATCTATGAGGACAAATACATGAAGTGGACCATGCTGCAACAAGGAAGGGACCAAGATGTGCCAGAGTTCACAAACATTTTTCATACCCTTCACACACATTTGGGTATCAAGGACTCTGAGCTGCATTTGGTACTCAGGTACCGTGAATGCCTACACAGATACATCTAGGATGAGATGGAGTTCTTGAACATCTCCTCGCTCGACACGGCATACGGATATGCTGTCAAGATCAAGCAGAAGTTTAAACAGAAGAAGAAAGACTTTAGATCTGCAAATTCAAAGACCAAAGGACAAAGCCAAGACGGGGTGACCCAAGGCAACCTGTCAAAGCCGCAAGAAAATAACAACACCATGAAGTCAAAGAAGGACATAGGAAAGTGGTGTGAGTTCCATAAGATCCCCACTCATAACACAAGTGAGTGTCGGAACAAGCAGTTGATGGTGGCCAAGTTGAAGGCTATAGAATCAGATGCATGTTCCGACCCTAAGTCAGAACCTGTTAAGGGGAATGGCAAAAGGAAGCAGATCATTGATGTGGATCCCAACACCATTGTTGCCACTGCTAAGATCCAAAGGAAGGGGAGCGTCTTTTCCACTCACAGATGTGGGTGAAGGGTTCACTGTTGCAATTCATTGTTAATAGTGGGAGCCAAAAGAACCTCATTTCAGTAGAGGTCGTGAAGCGGTTGGGCCTACTGACTACATGACACCTGCAATCGTATAGTATTGGGTGGCCTAACCAAGGACGAGATCTCTGAGTCCGCCAACAGTGCCACCTTCCCTACAACATCAAGCCCTTTATAGATGAAGTATTGTGTGATGTTACACCTCTTGATGTTTGTGATGTAACATTCGGCCAACCATAATTATGGAGACAACATGCTGTGTATGAGTCAAGGCCTCATGTTTTTATTATTACTTTAGATAATTCATTATACAGGATACCAAAGGTAGATGCACCTACCACCACCTCTTTGATCACTACTAAGAAAGGAAACAAGCTCATCTCCCAGACTAGGAAATTCATTTTCTGTCTGGTTCGCTCCCAAAGTAAGGGGAAGATCGTTACCACATCCATGACCCCCGCGAAGGGTTCCTCCACACAGCAGTAGCAATAGAGTGATATGGTCATGAAAGAACACAGGAACAACTTTTCCTCACCCAAAGTGGTACCACACAAGTTTCAAGTGGGCGACAAAGTCTGGTTGCATCTGCAGAAAGAACACCTTACAAGAACCCATCAGAAGCTTAGACCGCTTTGACATGGTCCTTACACCATTACCAAGGTTGTGGGAAACAATGCTTTGGAGCATAGAATTCCATCATTCCTTCGCGTGCACCAAGTGTTCAATGTGTACCGCCCTCAACCATGCTTCCCACCATTACTAGACATATCAGAGATTGCAGAACAACTCACTAGGGGCCAAGTTCAACAAATGGAGGAACTCAATGCAATGTGACCATTGCCTCCTAAGGGGGGAGGAATGATCTAGGTGGATGTTGGTGGCCACCAACTTATCCCACTTGGACCCCCACAATTGTCTCTTTTAATTTTTTAGTTTCCTTAATTGTAGCACAATTTACTATTTTTAGCAGTTTTTCGGGTCCTGAACTTCCGGCGCAGTTTTGAGGCCCTAAACGATGTTGTTTAGAAAATTTGGGAGCCACATGGGTCCATGTACTAATGCTTCTCTTCCCAAAGTTGTATTTCTTGGATAGATATTTCTAGTGAGCTATTGTGTGCATCAAACGAAGATCATATGCCAAAGTTACAACCCCGGGAAGTTGATGTACCAATTTACCCGAAATGGGGCCCATAGTTTGGCGTTTCATCTCCTAGGGTTAGGTTTTTGCATGTTTATGGTTTTCCATTGTTTCTTAGTAATAAATATGCCTTCAAACCTCATTGTAACACAATTAAGAGGCATGTAGCCACCACATCTCTTCTCAGATATATGCTACCATCGCCCTAGTTGGTTTATTTCCATCTCTGTTTGGAAGCATATTTCAGTATTTTACATTAATGAAATGAAATATTATTTCCACTACATCTTCGTGTCTCGTTATCTCTGTATTTTGTTGCATTCTTGTTTAAATCTGGATCAGTGTCGAGCTTGGAGATGTCCAAGAACTCCATCTCATCCAAGATTTATCTATCTAGATAGTCATGGTACTTAAGTACCAAATGTCGCTCAGAATCCTTGATACCCAACTTTGTGTGAAGGTTATAAAAAAATTTGGTAAACTCCAACACATCTTGGTCCCTTCCCTACAGCAGCGTGCTCCACTCTATGTATTTATCCTCATAGCTCCCGACAAGGTAGTACTGCTCCTTGATAGTGTCCCAAAATGAATCTCAAGTGGGTGTGGTTGAAAATAGTGAGGGTGCACTTTCATCCTTCTTCTCACAGTAGGTTTCCCACTAGTCCTTGACATGGGGGGTGAGTTTGAGAAGTGAAAAAGTGATATTTTCTCGGCTGGAAAAATCATTGTTGTCTTCAGGGGGCCTAACCCAGGTTTAGAGTTAATTAGCCAAACAAATCCTTGTACTACTGGCCCTTTAGGCAATAGCCCGTGGAGTGCAAACGGAGGTCTCACCCGAAGTAGTATGGGGGGAAGATAGAATCAAGTTTCCACACCCTTGAGATGTCTAAGGGGTTGATTCAGTCCAAATGTGAGTACCTTCGTGTAGGTCACTTCGCGCACTATCCTAACCTAAGAAACCTTTGCGACCTATTATAATCACCTTTGCACAGCCCTCACCAGGGACTGAGATGATTTTGAACTACCCTAGCAGTGATCTGTGCTACTTCCCCAAGTTATATCATGGATATTACTTATTTTCTTATAACAGTTAGTTATCTTTGTGTAACCAGATACTTTATCTTATATTAACTTTATCAATACATTCATACGAGTTCGCGCATCATATAAACAATAGAAATGCAATTTATATCCTATACATTCAATGCACAAAATAGGAAAAGGTACACATAAATGATGTAAACTTCTCTTTATTACTTCTCCAAAGGTTACAGACTTGACTCGCCCTGTGCACTCAACTACAGGGGTCTATGCACTTAGTTGCAGACTACTAGGCCTCTGCACACTTAGTCGCAGAGCCTTCTCCTACTCTACGACCCAAAGACTCAACTCTACACTTAGATAAGACTCAATTCTCCATCTATTTCTTCCACTTCTCTTCCTTTTTTACAACTTAGAGCCTCGCTCTATTTATACAATCTCATGGTCTGCGGACCATGGGTAGATCTCTAAAGCTGACATTACATTTAAAAAATTGAGGGCAGATAACCCTATGACTCACTTACAATCTTTTCGCTCCATGCCCACAAAACGCGGAGTATTTACATCGGATTTGGTTAAAATCTGGGCTTTGAGCCCCAAAACTTGCCTTGGGGGATCCTGTGGAGTATCAAAGAAGGTATGTTTCGATGGTTATTTTAGTATTTTTGCATTAACTTATGAGCCTTTTTGCATTAGAAACTTAGACAATAATAAGGATTTATAACGAAACACGTGAGATTAATAAAGAACGCTGATAATTGTTATTCCTATATGCAGGAGGGAGGAAAAACGGAAAGTGGCCATCCTAAAGGAACAGACAAAGATGAATTAACTATTGTCCCTTTGATGGGAGACCACGTGCAAACCAGATCAAAACGGACCAACCCAAGAAAGGAAGCGGAGATACCAGCTCGGAGCAGAAAAGGAAAGAAGTGACTCAGGATTAACGATTTTGCGAATCCCTCAGGATCTTAGATCCTGAGGGATTGCTATTTTATCTATTTCTGCATCTAGATATCTCCGTCATCATCCTTATATAAGGGATAGCGTTGTTGGCTAGAAAGGAGGACTTTTTATGTAATTTCTTTTAAAAAGGATCAAGACTATGATCTTTATGTTCTGTTAAAGATTTGAGTTACTGTAATTCTACTTCATGCATTAATATAGACTTGGTTACTCTTTTATCTTTGAGCCTGGATCAATCTTAAGTGGTGTACCCCTGGAGGCTAAGGGCCCGGCCCTGGAGGACACTTGCTCTTGTACCATTACGCGTGGTTTTTGTTTGGTTTGTTTATTGACGTGATCTGGTAATCTGTTGTGTTTTAAGAACGTTTATATTACATGCTGTGTTATGTTTAACTCATTTAATGATTCTGCAAACAAAAGTCTTATATTGATGCTGCATCGTGTTACCAATCCTTTAAGTGTTGGTTAATCTCTACAGGATACTGTCATTCCATTACAGAGTTTTATGCGATTGTGCCTTAGCATTACAACATTTATCTTGAAAATTCTGATTTCACATGATTATTAAATCCTTGAATGTTACTGCTTTCATCTCGAGATGCAATCGCATGCTTTTATTTAGAGCGATAACAGAGTCAGATTAAGCATGTTGTGTTTATATTGTTGTTAGTATTATTTCATCTCGGATCCATAGGTAGTGTTGTTCCATAGTATGTGTACATCTTTAAGAGTAAAGGATTGATGTTTGGATTGGTATGATTAAATAGAGTTACAACTTGATGAACTTGGTTACTGCTTATTTCTTAATTGCTGTTCCATTTCAGTTGCTGTTCCATTTCTGAATCACTGTTCCATTTCAGTTGCTGTTCCATTTCAGTTGCTGTTCCATTTCTAAATTGCTGTTCCATTTCAAGATTGCTAATTTGCTGTTTTCCTTACTTGCCATTTCTTATTTATTAAGGACGATCTTAGGCTGTAGTGAGCATCGGCATTTGCTACCTGGCTCCCAGACCTCTAATCTGCTCCCATCAGTTATGAAAGGGATGGGTTATTGCTACCAAACACTTGACTGATGTGCTGTTTTATTTCATTGCTATTTTCTTTACTTGCCATTTCATTTCTATTTATTAAGGACGATCTCAGGCTGTAGTGAGCGTCAGCATCTGCTACTTGGCTCCTAGACCTCAGACCTATTCTCATCAGTTACGAAAAGGATGGGTTATTGCTACCAAACCTTTGACTGATGCATTGCTTTGTGTGAATAAGCCTTTTGAAGTAGTTAAGTTGTAGACTCGCATCAATTTAATTTTGTAGTTTTAAACAGTTGTACTATGAGCATTACTCTGACCAATGCTAAGCCTCAGACTAAGACACTCTTTGAAATAGCAAGACGTTCCCGGATTGACATATTAATGTGAGGTAACTAGAGGTGAAAGAGACCCTTTTTATAGCTCTACATTTTGGCGCCGTTGCTGGGGAAAGAGTGTAGCCATTTGTTTTTTTTCAAGGTAGTGTACGTACCTGCTAGGGAAGAATTGGGTTTTGAAAACGGAAGGTAAGAACCTATGTACGGAGCATGTAAAAGCCCTGCTCCTTTGCCCGCTTTCCTGCAGAATTGTTGCTATCTGCTTAAGAAGGACTTAGTAGTTAAATTGAGTGCATGACTAAGAAGAAAAAGTCAGAGAAAAATCCCAAACCTTTGCCAAAGCCAGAAAACGCTAAGGGGCTAGTGACCCTTGGTCTATCAACCTTCATAGATGAAATCTATAAAAAAGTCAAATTTCAGCCTTCAGTAGGACCCAAGAAATTTATTTCCAAACAACCTACTAGCTCCCTTCAGGCCATAGGTTCACCATCTGTAGCCTTTGCTGAGGTGCATAGTCAAACCGACAAACAAGACTTTCAAGAAATTGAAAATTCTATTCCAGAACAATTGCAAGAAGGGAATTTCAGTAATCTTTGTGAAGGTGAAGGGGAAATAGGGGAGAATGAGGAGCTGAGATCTCCTCTTAGGATAACTCATCCATTGAATAGCCCAGACAAATGGAGTGCGGTAAAAATTATTATTGAAGGGACCCAATCCCCTCAGACAAAAATCCCAGATAGAGGAAGTGCTATTAAAACTGTTCCTATCAAAGATATTCCCTCTCAACCTAGGAATACCCTCTTAGATATTCCGGAAAGTGATTGGCACATATTTGACTCAATGGCTCAAAATCCACCAAACACCCAAACCTCTACATTACAATACCCCATAGTGGATTCCACAACAAATGCCCCCATGAAAACAATCCCCCTTCAACATATCCCTACATTTCACGGGCTTACATCGGAGGACCCGGATGCATTTTTATTTGAATTTGATGTACTGTGCAGGGGATATGATTACACCACTGACACCCAGAAACTAAAACTGTTTCCCTCTACTCTGAAAGGGGCTGCTTTAAGATGGTTTATGGGATTAGGTGGTGGGGTTATAAATAACTGGGAACAAATGAAAGGATCCTTTTTAAAAAAATATCAAGACTATTGCAGGTCTAGAGAACTAAAAGATGAAATATTTCAGATGATAGCTAGACCAAATGAAATTAGAAGAATATGTGGAACGTTTCCAGTATAATCTACAAAGATCTCCCTATGCATCACTACCTTTGCCTGATAACGTGTTGAAAACAACATTAATAAGGGGCATGAAGCAACAATGGATTGAAACATTAAACATTATGGGGAAAGGGGATATTTATCAGGAAAGTTTTGTTGACATAATTGATTTATGCATCAGGAGTTCGAGAGGCAGTGCACGAATCAAACGAGCAGAACATGATCGGTTTGTAAGAGAAAACAAAATCCCATCAGAAGGAGTAACGCGTGTGGAAATTGGAAATTTATTTGAAAATTTTAAAACTGATATACTAGGAACACTGACTACACAATTGGACGTTTTGCAGGCCAAGCAAAAGAAAATGGAGGCAGAACAAAATTTGGCAATCTTCTGGCCCAGATACAGGAAGAAGCATAGCCATAAGGAGTTTCCACTAGATACAGTCCAGACATGCGCCATCTGTACAAGGGATGACTCTACAGAAAGTTGTCCCTCATTACCTGGATTGAAAGCGATATATAAGGAAGCAGAAGAAGAACCAGAAGCAATATATTTACTCAACTAGCGTTGTCAGTGGCAGCTGCGACAAACTGGTATGTTTTCAGACCCAGCTTCTTCTTTTCAGTATCCGCAGTACAATACTCAACAATGTAATACATGGAAAAGTCAGTTTCAGCCCCCATTTCCAAACTGGTCATCACAGTCATATCCTTCTGCGAACCCGTGGCTAAATCAGACAAGCCAATCTGGTTGGTCGAATCCTCCTTATCCCCCACCATACTGGCAAAAAAACCCATACCCACCACAATGGACTCCCCCCACTTGACAAGGTTCAGTCTGGTAGACTAACTGGCAGAGACCAACACAGCAGCCAGTAGGAAATATTCCTTTCCCTCAACCTACACTACCAACTTTACAGCAAAATCCCCAATCTAATCTGAGACCCCAACTTCCAGCCTAGCCCAATCCCAATCCAAATAACAGATCGGTCCAAGCTCTCCAAATTTTAGAAACACCAGAAGAAGGACCCGATTTGAGGGAGTGCAACGATCTTCAGCTAAGATCTGGGTGTATTATCCAAACTGAGGGAAATAAAACAGTTCAGATTGAAGATCAGTTACCTAGAGAACATCTGTCACAAGAGGAGGATGTGAATAGACAACAAACTCATAATCAAGCAACCACATCCTCTCTCCCGTTCCCAGAACGATTAGTCATACCTCGACCTATACAACAACCTAATTTTGACATTTTGGGAGAATTGCAAAATTTGTACATAAAAATTCCATTCCTCCAGGCCATTCAAGACATCCCAATATACGCAAAAACTATTAAATAATTGTGCATAAAAAGACCAAGGAGGAATATAATAGATAATCCAAGAGTTCAAGTAGTCGGTACTTTATCTGACCTATTATCAGGAAAGGAAACACCCATTAAGTATGAAGACCTAGGAAACCCAATAGTAACTGTTCAAATTTACGGCCAAAGCTTGCCCAATGCCTTAGTTGATCTTGGAGCTGCAATCAATATATTGACAACTGCTACTTGCCAAAAGCTAGGGATTACATATGCAGAACCCACCTACACTTTGCTAGAATTGGCTGATCGATCTGTGGTTAGGCCGGAAGACATACTACATGATGTCATGGTCTCGGTTGATTCCTGGGAATACCCAACTGATTTTCTGATAATAAATCCCAAAACCCGATTTGATGTACATCCATTGATCTTAGGAAGACCTTGGCTCGCTACTGCTGATGCCTATATCGGCTGTCGGCAAGGGAACATGATCATAACCAAGGGGGAAGATATCAAGAATTTAGTACTATATCCCCCAGCACAGCCAAGCATTACAATAGTTAAAACTAATAGGCACCCTGTATCATATCTTACTGATAACATTAGATCTCCATTAACTATACAAGAAGCACTTGAGTTCAAAGACCAAACAGAAGATGATGCCATCAGTAATTTCTTTAGTCAAACTGAATTCACATCTCGTACCCAGTGTCATATGATAAAAGTAGCATTTGATAACGAAGTAGAAGAGGAACCTCTGAAAGATACACATGATCACAAAATCCTTGTCACTTCGGTTGCACATAGTAAAATTGTGGAAATTGAACCTGGAAAAACCTTAAACATTAACGCCGACCTTGCACCCGAACAAGAAACAAAGCTCATCCATATATTAAGGAAATATAAAGAAGCATTTGCATGGGATTACCCTGATATGAAAGGAATTGACCCTCAATTATGTACACATCACATCTACATAGAAAATGATGCAAGACCTGTTAGGCAGCCTCAGAGAAGACTAAATCCTCATCTAAAAGAAGTAGTAAAAGCCGAGCTTCAAAAACTTTTAGATGTTAACTTCATCTACACTATCTCTGATAGTAAATGGGTTTCCCCGCTTGTGGTGGTACCAAAAAAGAATGGGAAGTGGAGAATCTGCGTGGACTACAGGGAACTAAAAAAGGCAATGAAAAAATATCACTTTCCTCTCCCATTCATAGACCAAGTATTGGACACTTTGGCAGGGAATAAATTCTTTTCTTTCCTCGATGGCTTCAGTGGGTATAACCAAATACAGATTGTCCCTGAATATCAGGACAAAACTATTTTTACGTGTCCTTGGGGAACATTCGCCTACCGAGTTTTACCTTTTGGCTTATGTAATTACCCTGCCACATTCCAAAGGGTTATCCTTAGCATTTTTGCAGATTTAATAAATGAAGGACTGGAAGTATATATGAATGACTTTACTCCATATGGAGATGAGTTTGATCCAGCATTGGACACACTAGAAAAAGTCCTACAACATTGCATAGCTACCAAGCTTTGTTTAAGCCATGAAAAATGTTACATGATGATGATGGAAGGAATTATTTTAGGACACTATATTTCAGCAGTTGGCATTCAGGTAGACCCAACCAAAATCCAAATACTTTTGCTTATTCATACTCCTACTACTCAAACAGAGGTACGTAGCTTTCTTGGATTCTCTGGTTACTACAGAAGATTTATAGAACATTATTCACGTATTGCTGCACCCTTGTATGCACTAACTGGTAACGTTGATTTTCTTTGGACAGAAAAATGTGAACGTGCCTTGAACGATCTGAAGAAGCTCGTATCTACAGCCCCAGTCCTTCGGGCACCAAATTGGGATTTACCATTCCAGATATCAGATGATGCCTTAGACATAGCCATTGGAGCGGTCCTTGGACAGGAGGAGGATAGGAAACCATATGAAATTTATTACATTAGCAAAAATCTATCCCCCGCTGAATTAAATTATACTGTCACTGAAAAAGAATTTCTAGCTGTTATACATGCTGTCAATAAATTAAGACATTACATTACTGGATATTCTATTATCTTGTACACAAATCATTCTGCTATAAAATATTTAGCAAACAAGCCTATCACAAATGGCAGAATAACTAGATGGCTAATTTTATTGCAGGAATTTGATATTACAATCAAGGATCGACTCAGAAAAGAAAACCCGGTAGTTGATTTCCTCTCAAGAATTCCAAAACCAGTTGATGCAGCAGTAGTTGAAGATCAATTTCCAGATGAGCATCTCTTTGTCGTTGCTGTTCAAACACCCTGGTATGCTGATGTTGCCAATTACCTAGCAGTAGGTAAGTTGCCAAAGCATCTAACCCCTAATGAGCGAAAACAGATTGTTCAGCGAAGTATCAGATTTTCCTGGATTGGGGGCTATTTGTTTCACACAGGGGCAGACATGCAAATCAGGAGATGCATTCGACATGACGAAATTTTTGGTATATTGAAAGCATGCCATGACTAACCATGTGGTGGAAATTTTGCTGATCACAGCACTGCACATAAAGTGTTACGCACAGGGTATTATTGGCCCACAATTTTCAAAGATGCAAAGAAATTTGTCCAAGCATGTGACAGTTGCCAGAGAGCGGGACACCCTAGTTAGTCAGATGAGATGCCTTTGAAACCACAGCTAGTCATTGAACCATTTGAGCGTTGGGCTCTTGTTTTCGTGGGACCAATCAACCCACCATCAAATAGAAAACATACATTTTGGTGGCAATAGAATACGTCACTAAGTGGGTTGAAGCAGAGGCCTTGCCCAAAGCTACAGAAGAATCTGTCATACAGTTCCTGCTCCATCTATTTGTACGCTATGGCCTCCCTAGAGAGATAATTACAAATGGAGGGCCACAGTTTGCTAGGAACACTCAACAACTATCATGTCCAGCATAAAATTACCACCCCATATCACCCACAGGCAAATGGGCAAGCAGAAATCATCAATAAGATAATAGAAATAATTCTAACAAAAACAGTTGCATTGCATAGACGCGATTGGGCTACCAGACTACCTGAAGCACTGTGGGCTTATAGAACAACATGGAGAAGCACCACTGGTCACTCACCTTACCAGCTAATGTTCGGAAAACAACCTATTTTTCCTATAGAATTTGAAATCCAAACATTACGAACAACACAAGAAGTTGGTTTAGACTTAACTGAGGCATAGACTAATCGACTACAACAGATCAATGAACTAGATGAAATTAGGCTCTCTACACTTCAACACACTGCCCTGATACAGCAGCAGAGAGCTAAATGGCATGATGCTCTCATTAAAAATAGAGTCTTCCACGAAGGAGACTGGGCTCTTTTATATGACTCCAGGTTTCAGGACTTCCCGGGGAAACTCCAGACTTGTTGGCTGGGACCATATGAAATTCAGAAAGTACATGACAATGGTATCCTTACCTTGATTAATATTGATGGTTCTGGATATACCTTAAGGAAAACGGCCATCGAGCCCATCTTTATTGCAAACCACTTACTCGGGAGTCCTTTTGCTAACATCTACGCCAAGATTCAGATATGAAGATCTTAGGGGAGGAAGACAAGTCTTCCTCACTTGTAACTCACTAAGAAATTTACTTTCCCTTACAATTTGTACGTAACTTCTTGAATTATTTTTGTACATATCTTTGCAACAGGTTTTGTTACTTCTGCTGTTCATTTTTTTTCAAAAGGAATAGCACTTTGTGTTTTTGTTGTTCCTTTTCTAAAAGGAACAACACTTGTGATTTTTGCTATTCCTTTTTCAAAAGGAACAACACTTTGTGTTTTTGCTGTTCCTTTTCCAAAAAGGAACAACACTTGTGATTTTTGCTATTCCTTTTTCAAAAAGAACAGCACTTTGTGTTTTGTTGTTCCTTTTCCAAAAGGGGACATCACTTTTTTCTTTCTGCTGTTCCTTTTCCAAAAGGAACAGCACTTGTGTGTTTTGCTGTTCCTTTTTCAAAAGGAACAACACTTATGTGTTTCTGTTGTTCCTTTTCCAAAGGAATGACACTTGTGTGTGGAAAAGGAACAACACTTTTGATTTCTGCTGTTTCTTTTCCAAAAGGAACAACACTTTTTGATTTCTGCTGTTCCTTTTTCAAAGGAACGACACTTGTTTGATTTTGTTGTTCCTTTTCCAAAAGGGACAACACTTTTTGCTTTCTGCTATCCCTTTTCCAAAAGGAACAGCACTTGTGTGTTTTGTTGTTCCTTTTTCAAAAGGAAAATCACTTGTGTGTTTCTGCTGTTCCTTTTTCAAAGCAATGACACTTGTTTGATTTTGCTGTTCTTTTTCCAAAAGGGACAACACTTTTCGCTTTCTGCTGTCCTTTTTCCAAAAGGAACAACACTTGTGTGTTTTGTTGTTCCTTTTTCAAAAGGAACAACACTTGTGTGTTTCTGTTGTTCCTTTTCCAAAGGAACGACAGTTGTGTGTTTTTGCTGTTCCTTTTCCAAAAGGAACAACACTTTTGATTTTTGTTGTTCCTTTTCCAAAAGGAACAACACTTTTTGATTTTTGTTGTTCCTTTTTCAAAGGAATGGCACTTGTTTGATTTTGTTGTTCCTTTTCAAAAGGAACAACACTTTTGATTTCTACTGTTCCTTTCTCCAAACGGACAACATTTGTGAACTGTTGTTGTGTCCTTCCTCGAAAGGAACACTACTTATATGATTTTGCTCTCCTTGTGAAACAACTCGTTCCTTTTGCTATTCTAAATTAAGGAAGCTTATTGCTAATGTTCTTTCAAGTCTTTTTGAATACGGCTATGAACTTATGTGATGGAAACAGAAGCACAACATACGGAAATCAGTAAATCATATCTCGCCATCTTTATAAGAGACTGCTCTGAATTGGTGAAAGGACGAAGGGAAAGACATGCTTATTCATCATCTTTTGCTGCCATTGCTCTACTAATTCCGTTCTGATTGGTTATCTGTATCATGATGGTTCCTTTTTTAATCCTCTTTGATTATCATTTAGCAATAAAAGCAAAGGATCTATAGCTTTCTATTGGGATATTAAGACTTCTTCCACCATTCCTAATCTTAAGGAGTGTTGAACCACCCTTTGTGTATAAACAGGAAAAGCTCTTTATTAAAAACAAGAAGAAAAAAAGAGGGAAGCAAAAAATGGTTTTTAAATTGTCAAATTGCAGGATAGGAAGTCTCATTACGAGCTGGCCTACCATGATCATCAGGACGGAAGCGAAGTGGCATTCCCACTATAGCCACCACACCTGGGAAATGGTCCAAAAGGTATATCAAACAGATAACCCTTGGAACAGGAGGTCTCATCACGCGCCGGCCTGCCCACTATTCGCTCCCCCCTCGTGAATGGCATTATGACTAACTGGTCATCAAGCCAGCATAATGGCCTACATTTTGACATTACACAAGGCTTCCTGGCATACACAAAGGACTATGGTTCCAGGGGTGAAACAAACAACTCTGCCAAGGTTATGGACACCTGTCGGCAGCAGAGCACTGTTAATGGTATTGAAGTCGCATTTTTACACCAATAGGTAGGAAGTTTGCATCCTCTTGTTTCTTATGCTGTGGTTATTAATTATATAATATTACCCAACCATATAATGCATGACTATATATTATCGCCAATCATTACGAAACTAGTGACAGTGACCGCATGAGACTCTCTATTTACGAAAAATGTCTTATCCCCGAACTTCCATCAAATCACCGTAGTCCCTTACGTATTAAAGCGATAAAACTTTATACCTCGATTTCAGTAATATGTTGTTTTTGTAAGCATGGCATATTGCCATACGCTGTTCCATAAAGACCTTGCGGCAGAACAGGTGCTGCTCCTTTATTTGACGGCTGGGACAGCCTATCACATTGCGGGGGGGGAGGTAAACTCATCATTCCCCAGAGCACGTGTCAGTCCGTTATTTGAGAAATTGTGTACTCGAGCACAGCACGGCTCAACGGTATTATATTTTTCTATTTTTGTTTTCTTCTGCATGAGCTGCTGTTCGAAGCCATTTCCACTGCATATGCCATAGCATTAGAATTTGAACGAGTAATACGCCATCAGCTTCTCTGTGTTTCAACAAAGAACTGTCGTTCCTTTGAGAATTTGCAGTGAAACTATGGGAGGAAGGTCAGTTCACCGAGAACCGCAAGTATTAACTGTTTCGGCTGCAGCCCGAAGAATCCTGAAGAAAGCAGGATGGTTGAACTATCTCAACCACCTGAAGGAGTCCAATGAAACAGTAGCGATTGAATTTTTACAGAATTTGCAGGAAGACTACTCCACAGTAAGAGGAAGACGAATAGCAATCACTGATGACATAATAGCAGAAGTCTCGGGACTACCAGCCACTGGACCAGTATGGACGATAAAGAAGGAAAGGCTGCAAAAGATTTTAGAAATCTTTCAGGACGAGGGCCAGAGCTTGAAAATTCGAGGAAAGGGGGTGCTGCCAGCAATGCTAGGAGAGCCATGGGCGGAATTAGCAAAAATCATCCAAAGCTACATCATCTGTGAAGGTAGAAAAGACGTGGTAAGACCAAGACATCTTAAACTCCTAGCTATTTTAAAACAAAAATGTTCTGTGAATTTACCTGCATTGTTCAATTCACTACTTCATGACGTTGCACGAGGCATGAAAAGAGCACAGCACGTAGAGTCAATCGTCAGCCACCACGGATTAATTCGATTGATAGTTAACTATAGTCTCACCCAGTAGCAGAGAAGCTAGGAAAAACTAATTACCATCATCAATGGAGGTTCGGCCACATCTGGACGCCCAAAAAAACGAAAACAAGTTGCTAGCACACCCCAACGTTCAGAAAAACGGAAGCAGGACACTTGCACAATGGAGAAACTTGAAAAACGATCTGAAAAATGGAAACATGACACCAGCACACTCGAACAGCCAGAAAAATGCCGAAAATCGGCATGGCTCGCATGGCTACGAGGGGGGCTGGAAAAGCCCTAGGAAGGCACGAGCCAAGCAATAGAAATCGAAGATGAGCAATATGCAGAGGCAGAAATAGAAGAAGAAGAGGAGGCAGAGAAATCTGTAGAGAGAGAAGAAGAAAAGGATGAGCAGTCTAAAGAGGAAGGAGACGAGGTAAAAGAAGCCGAGCAGTCCGAGCAGGAGGAAGGAATGGAAAAGCAGGAAGGTAGCCCATTACAAGACCCGTTAGGAGAAGATGAATTGGCCAACATTTTGGCCAATATGGGCAAATATGGCCAACCCCTGAGTCCATCAAACCTCCATGCTGTAGAGAAACCCCAAGAGAAAGATGCACCCAAGGACTCGCATGCAGAAGAGGCAGAAGTAGAAAATTTGTCCGTTCATAATGAGAAGATATCAGAAAATGCTGAGCAGGAACAGCCCGTTCCTAATCAGAAGGCACCAGAAGAAAGTCCAGAGGAAATAAGGGCAGAAGAAGAATTAGCCCAAGAAATAATAGAGCCAAGTAAGGTTCTTACCCCGGAACAGCCACCCCAGGGAGAAAATCAGGAAGCTAGCCACAGTCCAAACCGCAACGAACAACCTGCTGTTCCTTCTGAAGAGATGATGGAAATAAGGGAATTACGAAAGGAACAACAGAGATTGTTGAACATAATAGTCCAGCTTCATCAGCAGATTAGGGTTCTAAAGGCGAGGCAAAGGGTAAAAGGGACTTCAGGAAGAAAAGGTCTAACCACACCAGTAAGATCCCTTAAAGGCAAGAGGCGGAGGACCAGAATCCATCCCACTGCTCAAAACCCTAACAAAAGCCAAACTGCTGTTCCAAATGAAGCTGAAAAGTAGACTGTTGTTCCAAATGAAGCTGAAAAGTAGACTGCTGTTCCAATTGAAAAGGAACAGCAGTGGGCTGGATTTCATGTTAAAATTGAAACGGATGATAAGATGGTTCAAACAGAGGCACCACCTTCGGGAGTAATAAGGGTTCTGAACTCGAAGAAGCACAATAAGAAAGTTCAAGTAAAGCTTCCGGCCTCCACGGCTGCATGGAAGAAGGATCCAAAAACGATAACCCTTCACAAAAATTTGAAGCAGGCCCAGCAAGAAGCAGAAAAGCTTAGGGAGCAAATGGTCCCCCAAGAAAAATATGAAGAACTACAGCAGCAGCTAAGGAACGTCAACTTATCTGAAAGCCAAGCTTTTGAAGGATGGCGAAGGGAACAAGAGAAAGTTGCAAAGGTAACTCGTAGATTAGATGTAGTTATCAAATAGATGGATACCTTGTGTTCCCTATACAATGATGTCTTAGCATGTAGAGCCCCTGCCAAGAACTATGCCCTATTTCTAATGGAAAGGTATTTACAAATGAAAATAAATGCTATTAAAACAGGTGCTCCCATACAAATTAACACTATAGATGATTTTATAAATTGCTGTAAACATTATGGGGTAAAAGTGCAAAGGTTATTCTGTGAATTTTACTTGCATAACCTTGTGCTAGAACAAGAGACTGAACTGAACCCTGGCCCTTTTGTTGGGGGACATTCAATTGCAAGCATTTATCTCATTTGTAGTCAATCAAATTAAATGGCTTAAAGCCTACAACGCTTTTCAAAGACAAGAAAACGGATTAGATCTATGGGTAATGAGCCTAGGGACCCAGAACAGTTATGGAGGAGACATAGAAATCTCATGAAGGCTCCAGGAGTGATTGAAGCATTAGGACCCATGCATGAAGCAATCATTCGGCAGGGACTTGAATACTTTTCCTCTATTAAAGACCCTGCCGTTGAAGTAGCTAAATTTCGATATCGAATATCTAATCCGAACATCCAGCTCAGAGAACCATTTAAGTATGAGAATTTTAAACTTGCTGCTAACCGATTCCCCCTCTATGGCGAAATTGTTTTGAGGGTAGGGCCATCCTGGTTAGGATACAGGTTCCAAAGTCCAACCATTTGGCATCTTGCACCCAGATACCAAGCCCTGTATGAGATGCCTGAGGGCCAGACAGGCCATTTCTTTGATCATTTAGTTTCGCATCACGGCTGTAGGCCCTCACACGAAATTCCATCTCCAGCCTACTCACTCACTGCTTTGCATGTCAACTATAATGTTTTCATGAGGCCATGAAAAAGGGTAAGCTGGGGGGTGTGTGGAGTATCAAATAAGGCATGTTTCGATGGTTATTTCAATATCTTTGCATTAGAACTTATAAGCCTTTTTGCATTAGAAACTTAGACAATAATAAGGATTTATAACGAAACACGTGAGATTAATAGAGAACGCTGATAATTGTTATTCCTATGTGCAGGAGGGAGGAAAAACGAAAAGTGGCCATCCTAAAGGAAAAGACAAAGATGAATTAATTGTTGTCCCTTTGACGGGAGACCGCGTGAAAACCAGATAAAAATAGACCAACCCAGGAAAGGAAGCGGAGATACCAGCTCGGAGCAGAAAAGGAAAGAGGTGACTCAGGATTAACGATTCTGCGAATCCCTCAGGATCTTAGATCCTGAGGGATCGCTATTTTATCTATTTCTGCATCTAGATATCTCTGTCATCATCCTTATATAAGGGATAGCGTTGTTGGCTAGAAATGAGGACTTTTTATGTAATTTCTTTTAAAAAGGATCAAGACTATGATCTTTATGCTCTGTTAAAGATTTGAGTTACTGTAATTCTACTTCATGCATTAATACAGATTTGGTTACTCTTTTATCTTTGAGCCTGGATCAATCTTAAGCGGTGTACCCCTGGAGGCTAAGGGCCCGACCCTGGAGGACACTTGCTCTTGTACCATTACACGTGGTTTTTGTGTGGTTTGTTTATCGACGTGATCTGGTAATCTGTTGTGTTTTAAGAATGTTTATATTGCATGCTCTGTTATGTTTAACTCATTTAATGATCCTACAAACAAAATTATTATATTGACGCTGCATCGTGTTACCAATCCTTTAAGTATTGGTTAATCTCTACAGGATACTGTCATTCCATTACAGAGTTTTATGTGATTGTGCCTTAGCATTACAACATTTATCTTGAAAAGTCTGATTTCACATGATTATTAAATCCTTGAATGTTATTTCTTTTGTCTTGAGATGCAATCACATGCTTTTATTTAGAGCGATAACAGAGTCAGATTAAGCTTGTTGTGTTTATATGGTTGTTAGTATTATTTAATCCCGGATCCATAGGTAGTGTTGTTCCATAGTATGTGTACATCTTTAAGAGTAAAGGATTGATGTTTGGATTGGTATGATTAAATAGAGTTACAGCTTGATGAACTCGATTACTGCTTATTTCTGAATTGCTGTTCCATTTCAGTTGTTGTTCCATTTTAGAATCGCTGTTCCATTTCAGTTGTTGTTCCATTTCTGAATTGCTGTTCCATTTCAGTTATTGTTCCATTTCTGAATTGTTGTTCCATTTCAAGATTACTGATTTGTTGTTTTCCTTACTTTCCATTTCTTATTTATTAAGGACAATCTTAGGCTGTAGGACTTCTGATCTGCTCCCATCAGTTATGAAAGGGATGGGTTATTGCTACCGAACCCTTGACTGATGTGTTGTTTTATTTCATTGCTATTTTCTTTATTTGCTGTTTCATTTCTATTTATTAAGGATGATCTCAGGCTATAGTGAGCGTCAGCATCTGCTACCTGGATCCCAGACCTCGGACCTATTCTCATCAGTTACGAAAAGGATGGGTTATTGCTACCAAACCTTTGATTGATGCATTGCTTTGTGTGAATTAGCCTTTTGAAGTAGTTAAGTTGTAGACTCGCATCAATTTACTTTTGCAGTTTTAGACAACTGTACTACGAGCATTACTCTGACAAATGCTAAGCCTCAGACTGAGACACTCTTTGAAATAGTAAGACATTCCCGGATTGACGTATTAATGTGAGGTAACTAGAGGTGAAAGAGACCCTTTTTATAGCTCTACAGATCCCACGCCCAACAGGCCCCCAACACAAACATCATGACTCACTTTCAAGTCACTTTGTCGGTGTGGAGATCTTTGCGCAAAGACCTCCCAACTTTGTTGGAACTTCTACAAGATTGGAAATTCATTGAGCAACTGCCTGTTATACCTCCTGCACGTGTTGTTTAGAGACTGTTGTATCTGAACTTCTTCCTTGCATCTGATCCTGTGTTCCCTGCATCTGTTTATAGTCCTGCACCTCCTTTCAGCTACCTGGAGCACTAAGATTGTGTTTCGATTGGCTAGTCAGATAGCCGGGCCACTCATGTATGGCTTCAACTGAATGCCATTTACTTTTCCTAGGAAGGGTTCACCATTTGATGTCATCAACTACATCGCGCATTTTACCAACTATATCATGCCACAATCTGCGATCCCCTTAGTAACATACGGTCCAATCCAAGTCATCAAACTAATCTAATCTCTGTGGTAGTCCCCAAATTTGTCAACGTAATCGTGCACATCATGTTTTATCACCACAATTTTCTTATCAAAAAAGTCCTTCATTATTCCTTCCTTAAGCTTCTTGACTTCTTCCGCCATGACACTTTTCTCCCTTAACCAAACTTTGTCATTCATGAGCTCTTGAAGCCTAAGATCACCCTACTGTATCTCTTCATTAGGTCCCAAGCATTCTTCTTCGTCCAACTACGCGACCCCTTGTCCTAAGGCTCCATGATCTATCACATCTGTGGGTGCTGCTATGCGTGAACTAGGCATGATATACCTTATTGGCATTACAACAATCACTCCATAGGCTAGCCTAGAAGGTGTCTGTTCTGCCAGTTTCTTGCACGTTGTCCTATAAGTCCATAAAACTGCTTGTACGTGTAGGTCCCAATCACTTCGCTGTGCATTACATACCTTGTTCAGTGCTTCATACACTTCGTTAAATGCTTTCATGTGGATAACCTTTTGTGTGATCATTCTCTCCACAGTCTATCATTCCAACCTAAGGAATCATTCATTCAATTGCCCCCCCCCAGACACATGCTTATTGATCATATTTCCCAATGCGTAGTTCATGTGTATCTGCACAAATTGTTTACCATATGCCTGTACCCACCTGGACAGATGCACACGCAAACCATCCCGTCCATTGTTTTTATCTGTCAATTGCACTATAGGTTTCCCAAACTCTGAGCACAATATTTTTCTACATGTGTACCAGTCTTCAAAGCTTCCTTTGGGCATACCCCACCACCTAGTAGTTGTAGTGTGCAGTACCCAATTCAAGGCCTAGAAACATTGCTTTTCCAACACCTCCCTTTCAAACTTATCTAAGAAAGTATCTACCTCACTTAACCCATCATAAGTAGGCAGATCCCTCACTCTTTTGATACAAAATGCAGTGACCTTATCATCATGTTATAGATCAGTGTGGTTACCTCGTGTAACTAGTTCTACCATCGTTCTATCTCCTCATCCAAATTTGAAGTGCCGGATCTTTCACACTCCCATGAAATTCGTCCATCCACGGTGAGATTTACATAGTATTTCTCTCGCGTAGTTATCTTGTAGATACAGTAAAAATCATCGTCACTTTAATATTTGTGCAATGACTCTATATAGTGCAATCCCTCAGTAGGGTCCAAGGGTATAACTATGCGTAGACACTTTTTGCTCAAAAATCATCTTGTGCTTCTTCAGATTAATCACCCCGTTCATATCAATGGCCCAATCAATTCCTAAGAGTGCAGGGTAGGCATTGATGTCATCAACAAGCTCTATTACTTTAAAGTCTACTAGTGTGCTCGCTCCCTCAATATCCACAATGATTCCCTACAATCTCCCCATAGGTATTATCTTTTGCTGGTTCGCCATTCACAGCTCGATAGGAGACCATTGTAGCATAGGCCTCCCCATGCTCTCCCATGTCTACTTCGGCAGAACATTCACATCTGATCCTAAGTCCAGAATTACTTGGTCCATCTCATATTCTCCAATCTACGTGGTTAGCCTCATTTCTCTCCCTGCCGTAGTGTTGTGTTTTTCAATCTTCCGGACTACGTGCGGTTCTCCTGGCGTGGTCTCAGTGCATCTGTGAATGAGTTCCTGCAATCCTTTTACAACCTTATTGTCATGCAGTAGCTTCATGCATGTTTCCAAGAATTTCATAAGCATAGATGGGTCCATTTCCAGCTTCGGTCTATCCTTGCTTCCTGAAGTGGAGGTATCAACGAAGCTCTTCTTTGCTTCCATGAAGTTTTCCTTAGTGCGCTCCAAATCAAACTCTACTTCTTTTGTCGCAGTTTTGCAAATCCAAGTACTATCTTTAGGCTATTTGGCTTTATTATCTCCCATCATAGTTCCACTTCAGAGAACAATGTTCACATTTGGATCTTCCTCACATAGCTCAGACCTCATCATCTGCATGTTCTGAGTCAGGGGAGTTGGTAGCGCTCCCTTGTCGAATATCCTAGCTATCAGCGTAGGAAAATCTTCCGTCTCATGATCAAACAAGGTACAATATAGGCATGATGTACATGTTGGGTTTGTACAATCATGAGCATAATGTCATGGCCCTTCGTAATTGTAGCATATCAACTATCTATGACCTCTTCCAAGTCCTCCTCCACTTCGGCCTCGTCTGCGCCCCTGAAATCCGATTCGTGCCATCCCTGAACTCAGGTCTAGGGGCCGCGATCGGCCTCAAATCTGTAGGTGGGAGTTCTGTCCATCATCAACTCATAGCTTCTACAAGTGTGCTCATCATCTCTAACCGATCTACAAAAAATACATAACAACTGTTGTGAATTTTGCATGTACTTCTATAACAAATAGCAATTTTTTGTAGCATGCTTTCCTCCTATTTAAAAAATCATGCACAACAAAGTAGGCACCGCACTAGGTCCTGCTTATGATTCCTGCCTTAACGACATTGGTCCTCCTCCCATGAGGTATTCATGAACACTGGGCAATGGTCATTTTCATGACCTTGTCCCTTACATTTAATGCACCATACCTCTTCGCACACTTCTGGTCGAGCTATCCTGTCTTGTTTCAAACTCTGCATTTCAAGGCATAAGTTTTTCAATTGTGCATGGATATACTAAATTCCCAAGTAAGGATCCTATATTGGGGTCTCATTCATCCTCATCGTGATTTCCAAGGCCTTTTCCTAAGTCATTAACCTCTGTTGCGACAACGCATTCCTCAAATGCAGCGTTAGCGATGCTACAAACCATTCACGATGTTGTCCATCCATCAAAGTCATATTACCTTCGCGAATCATACACTTTAGTCTCTGATCCAACTCCCAAGGAGTCTTTCCTGATAGTATTGTGATATCTTTGAACCCAATGATCTATGATTCTGACTTCAGCCTGCTAAATTCCTTATTTAGTGCAATTTGGATATCTGTGATTCCCGCATTCAGATTGTCATTAGAATGCTTAATGTATTAGGTCAGTGCGCGGTCCTGCAGGGCACTAACTAGTGTTGCTTTCTTTATATTTTCATATGCAACTCCCTGCGCTTCCCATACGGCTCTTATCATGAACCAAAGCTGATCCAAATCTTCATTTCCTACTCCCTTGAACATAGGAAACTTTATCGCACTTGCCATGTTGACTCGCGGTGGTGGCGGAGGTGGTACGAATGAAGATGGAGGTGAAGGCGGTGAAGATAGTGGAAGTGTGGGTGCGGGTGGTATGCACGGAATCCTTTGCCTTATCAAATGGATCAAACTTTGTGGAGAGAACTTTGCAAGCTCTTCCTTGTCCCCTCGCAGAGGTGAAGTCAAAGAGATATTCTCTGGTCCCTCACTTCCTTTGTTTCTATAGGTTTTTCCACTTCACGTAGCTCCAAACATCAAGGTAATTGCATAACCCTCTTTTCAGACAATAGCATTTTAATCCAAGTATTCAGAGACTTTACGTACTTACCTCATGGTTCTTTGAGAAAGTGTCACTATGCCTCGCTATAGCTGACTAAAGTATCTACCGTGAACTCAGTAATGAGTCCTCCTATAATTAAATCGAGCCAGTGATCAATATCACACATGATCTTATCATCCGATGCTTCTAATCTACACACCAACTCTGGGGTCCACACAATAGGATTGTCGAGTTTCCACCTTCCTTGGCTATTTTTTAGCTTCACGACCCACTTATACAGCTTAGTACAGAAAGATGAAAAAAAGGTTTCATGGATCTCTGTGTACAGGTAGCAATCTAACCACTCTTCTTTTGAGAGTCACGGGCTCCTATTCTCCTATGCCGTGAACTCATGAATTCTTCTATCCAACCTACATTTAACTTCCTTCTTAGTTGGATTCCAATGACATGGCATCAGACACATCTATGCAGATTCCGGTCCCAGAAACAAAACCATATTTTGGCTTGAGGGAGCCTGACCCAAGTTTGGAGTTAATTAGCTAAACAAATCCCTGTACTACTAGCCCTTTCAGCAACAGCCCGCAGAGCACGGACTGAGGTCTCACCTGAAGTAGTATGGGGCAATGCTGGAACCAAGTTTCTGCACCCTTGATATGTTTGAGGGGTTTATTTAGTTCAACTATGAATCCCTTCGCACAGGTCACTTTGCGCACTGTCCTAGCTTGTGAAACCTTCGCGACCTGTTATAATCATCTTTGTGCAGCCCTCACTAGGGACTGAGGTGATTTCGCGCTGCCCTAGAAGCGATCTGTGCTACTTCCCCAAGTTATACCGCGGATATTACTTATCTTCTTATAATAGTTAGTTATCTTCGCATAACCAGATACTTTATCTTATATTCACTTTATCAATACATTCATACAAGTTCGCGCATCATATAAACAATAGAAATGCAATTTATATCTGATACATTCAATGCACAAAAAAGGAAAAGATATAGAGAAATGATGTAAACTTCTCTTTGTTACTTCTCCAAAGGTTACAGACTCTACTCGCCCTGTGCACTCAACTGCAGGGGTCCGCGCACTTAGCTGCAGACTACTATGCCTCTACGCACTTAGCTGTAGAGCCTTCTCCTACTCTAGGACCCAAAGACTCGACTCTACACTTAGATAAGACTCAACTCTCCATCTGTTGCTTCCACTTCTCTTCCTTTTTACAACTTAGAGCTTCACTCTATTTATACAATCATATGGTTCACGAACCATGGGTAGATCTCTAAAGCCAACATTGCATTTACAAAATTGAGGGCAGATGACCCTATGACTCATTTACAATCTTCGCACTCTACACCCACAAAACGCAGAGTCTTTACATCGGATTTGGTCAAAATCTGGGCTTTGAGCCCCAAAACGTGCCTTGGGGGATCCTGCACCCAACAATCATGAACAAAAAATATCCTTCTAGAATATTTAACCATTTATCTATGGCATCCGCATCTATCTAACCTTCGAATAGGGGGACATCAAAGTTAACTTGTACATTAAAGGGTGGCTCTTCTAGAGTGGTTGCTGGAAGAAGATGTGTCGCCTTTGGGTACTCACTGAAGGAGTTGGGAAAGGTTGTCTTGTCATTGTGTTCCTATGTCACTCAAAGGATTCTTCAAGCAATATTTTGAAAGGATCTCTTTCCCCCTTGTCTTTCTTCTCTTCTACCATGGGAGGTTTTCAGTGTTGGCAAGGCTAGTCTTGCAAAATTTCGACCCCTAACTCCTTATATCCTAACCTCATTGGGGAAATGCAAAGAAAAATAGAGAAATAGTAGACCGCTCTGATACCATTGATCTAAACTTAAATAGGAATGAAAAAAAGGAAAATATATAACCATAAATACAGAGATGCAACATAAATAGCACTTCATTTCATTAATATCAAACACTAAAATATGCTTACAAATAGAAATGAAAATAAACTAGCTCACGCGATGGTAGCTTATCTTTGAGAAGAGATGTGGTGGCTACATGCCTCTAAACTGTATTACAATGAGGGTCAAGGGCCTATTTATTATTGAACAACAAGGGAAAACCCTAACAACCAAAACCCTACCCCATGGGATGGAACGCCAAGTGTTTGTGGGCCCTATTGGGGTTAGCTGAGTAGCCAACTTCCCAGGGTCATAATGTTGTCATATTATCTTCATTTGGTGATTCTGATACCTTGTTTGAAATATCTGTCTAATTGCTATAGGATTTGTGACAAGCTATGGGCCTATTACAGACCTCAAGAAAATGACGTTTAGCTGGTCAAAACTGCTCTGAAAGTTTAGGACCCAAAAAACTACTAAAAATATTAAATGTTACAATAAACAAGGAAACAAATGAAACTAACTGGAGGTCTTGGTGGAATAGGTGGGTAGCCACCAATATCCACGTGGATCAGAAGAAGATCTTGTGATAATTTCTCTCTTCCTTCATTTGATCTTCCTCATCTTCCATGTTGTGTCTTCGTGTTTTACACTCTGCTTCGGGATCGAAGGATTTGATTTTTCCTTCACCTCTTTGGAGCTTGTTTCTGGTTAGCATTCACTCATACAAGTCACATCAAGAAGATTTGATCTGATACCAAACTTGATCCATGTATTTTACTTCAACGATACATAAATAATTTCATTTAAAAGAGCATGTTACCAAGGGGAATAAACACATAAAAGAAGAAAAAAAGAAAATGAAACCATGAGATCAAAGGCACAAAAGCAACTTGATAATGGGTTCACCAAATGTGGGCTACGTCTCTATGCCCTATTCAATGTGGGGAGGCCTATTTTAGTATTTGGGAGCAAAATAGAATTACAAGAAATTACAAAATGACACCTTATACCTCTTGTTGGGAACAGGTTCCCTAAGGGTCAATTTTGGGGTTAAAAACCCAAGTTTTGGGGCAGAAGGCCAAAAGTTTGTATAAAGAAATGTAAAGTCTCCATATTTTCTGGTCATGGAGCGCAAAGATATTAAGAGTCAAAAAGGGTTTTCCACCCTTAGTATAGATAAGTTGTGTCAATTTTAAAGATTCTCCCTTGGTCCGCGGACCATGGGATTGTATATAAGGGAGGTCTTAGAGGAGTCTAAGGAGAGAAGGAAGAGGAAAGTAGAAGTTCTTGATGAGTTTGTGAAGAGCTGAGAGTGAGAGTCTTAGCATAGGAAGAGGCTCTACAGCTGAGTGTGTAGACGCCTAAGGTAGAAGTCTGTAGCTGAGTGCGCAGACCCTTGCAATTGTGTGCGCAGGGCAGATAGAGTCTGTATTGGAAATATGAATCAAGAATAAAGAGAAGTATTGTGAAATTATTGTGTATTTTTCCTCTGTGGATTGCATGTCATTATGTTATTTTAATTTTTGGGTTTATGTTATAAAGTTAATTTGATGTGCGAATGTATATGTTTCTATCTGTTATATGAACACAAATAAGGATATATGTTTACGTGAAGATAATCTTAATTGCATGGTAAATTTAGAGAACACTTACAATAATTCAGGAAATCATATAATAACGTAGTAACAAATGTGCGTAATTACTTGAGCCGCTGGGTAGGGTTGTGCGAAGGGCGATCGTATACCTTCGTAAGGGTTCTAACAGGTGAAAGAGAAAGTACATCGATAAGTCCTAAAGGCTTACCAATCTACACGAAGGAAGGGCTTAAGGTAGAAAACCGACATCACGACCATCTCAGGGTGCGGAAACTTGGTTCCTGCATCCCCCCATACTACTTTGGGTGAGAATTCAGTCTATGCTCCATGGACTGATGTCGAAAGGGACAGTAGTGTAGGGATTTGCTTGGCTTACTAACGTTGAACCTGGGTCATGGCCCATCAAGCCAATAAATGGTTCCGTTGTCGAGATTGGGATCTGCATAACGAAAAATGTGATGTCGCATCATTGGAATCCAACAAAGAAGGAGACTAAACACTGGCTGGATAGGAAGATCCATGAATTCACGGTGTAAGAAAATAGGAATCTGCGATTGACAAAGGAATAGTGGTTGGACAGATATTCACAAAATCTTCTTCTATTCTTTCCCGGTTGAATTATACAAGTGGATCACGAAGTTGGTAGACAGCTAGGGAAGGTGGAGGCTTGATAATATGATTGTATGGACACCGGAGCTAGTGTAGATATTGGAAGCCTTTGAAGATAATATCACACGTGTTGTTGATCATTGGCTTGACCGTATCATAGGAGGGTTTATAATAGAGTTCGCGTTGATACTTCAGTCAGCTACAAAGAAGTAGAGAGCCACTTCTTCAAAGGACTGCGAGGTAAGTATTTGAAATCACTAAATATTTGGATTAAGATGCTCTTGTGTGAAAAGTGGGTCATTCAGTTACCTTGATGTTTGGAGCTACACTAAGTGGAAGGTCTTTCAGGGATGGAGGAAGAAAAGGTCCTAAGTATAACCTGTTGATTGAGCCTCCTTTGAGTGACAACGAAGGAGCAGCATAGGCTTCTCCACTGAGCGCTATTCAGTTGATAAGACAAGGGTTCCCACAAATACCTACACCACCTCCATCCTCATCCCATCCATCCACACTGCCTCCATCCTCACCTCCACCACTCACCCCATCTCCCACACCACCGCCACCTCCACCATTATTCAATATGGTGAACTTTGTAAAGCTACCTATATTCAAGGGTGTAGGAAATGAAGATACGTACCATTTTTGGTTCGTCATGAAGGATTTATAGGAAGCTCAGGGTATCATGGATGATCAAATGAAGAAAGCAATGCTGGTTAGTGGTTTGCAGGATGGCACACTAACATGGTACATTAAGTACAATACTAATAACCCAATGTCCACGTTGGCAGATATCCAGACTACACTGAATAGGGAATTTAGTAGACCTAAGTCTCAAGCACAATCAATTTTGGTATTTAAGGAGATCATGATGAGGCCTAGGGAGATGCCCTAGGATTTTGATCAAAGATTGAAGTGTATGATCCATGAATCCAACATGAACCTAACTGATGGGTAGCATCGCGAATGGTTCGTGGCCTCGCTCGTGCCCCACCTAAGGGTTGCGCTATCACAACAAAAGATTGGGACCCAGGCATAAGCTCTAGAAATCGCAATGAGACTACATGAGACACCAATGCAGGATACTAATATGGGGGTTCAACAGATTCATGTGCACTTGCAGAACCTTTGCCTCGAAATGCAAAGTCTGAAGAAAGACAAAATATCTCATCCGGAGGTGCGTGAAGATGTTTGGTGCCTGAAATGTAAAGGTCAGAGGCATGACAAGGATCACTGTCCAATCTTTGTGAACTATGTTGTAGTAGAGGGACCAATGCCTCTAAGGTCAGAGGCTGTCGTGAGGCCAAGTGCAGGGCCCACGCTATGGTGCGTTTTATGCCAAGTAGCTGGGAAACATGCGACTGACAATTTCCATTTGCTACAAAAATTCATACATACAACACAACATCTCTTCTGTAATTTATGTTAATCAGTAGGTCATGATGAGTGCAATTGCTGTAGTTACGAATTAATGATGGACATGACACCCACATACAGGGTGCAAGTAGAAACACGACCTCTAGACCAAGGTGCTAGGGGAGTGCAAGGTGAGTATCAGGGGCATGGTCGAGGCCAAGGTGGAGGGGGGCCTGGTAGAGGCCGAGGGAAGCTTATTTGTTACAATTGTGGAAGACCAAGACACTACGCAAGAGACTGTCCGAATTCGACGCAACTGTCATGCTGCTACTATTCTCAGTTTGACCATGTGACTAAGGTTTACCCTATATTGTTGGCTAAGATTTGTGAAAAGGGGGCGCAACCTCCACAGTTGACGTAGAAGCTCCAAATGATGAGGGTTGACCCTCACGAGGAAGACCCTAAGGTAAACATTATGTTGCGGAGTGGAAAAATGACTGGCGAGGATAAAGGGAAGCACCCTACAAAAGGTGAGTGGGTCTTCAAAGCACCAGAAAGAAGACTGGGTTTGATCTACAGTGTGCAAAAGAAACATTTATGGAAATGAAGAAAATCTTCGCTGAGGCCTCTACCTTAGGAAGTTAGGAGAAACCAGTTGAAGAATTGGACCCATCCATTATTACCATGTTCTTAGAGACCTACATTAAACTACTCCGCGATAGTAAGCCTGTGCGTAGTCAGAAATCTTGGTAAGCATAAGGCGAGGACGGGATGTGAGATGAGACTCACTGCATAGATAGGGGAATACAAAATGAGCCAAGTTATCTTGGATCTGGGGTCCGACGCAAATGTTTTGCCAAAACAAACATGGGAAATAATGGGGATACCTGCACTCTAGTGGTCTCTGATCTAGTTAAGGATTGTGAATCAACAGAAAATAATCCCAATGGGGAGGTTTCATGGGGTAACAGGATCGAAGACGCGAGTGCACTGGCAAATTTTGAAGTAATAGAGATTGTGGATGATAGCAATCCCTACCTCTTCTCCTTGGGATCGATTGGGCCACGAACATGAATGGGGTAATCAACTTGAAGAAGCGAAATATGATATTTTAAAATAAATCACTCCACGTCGCGGTGGCAATGAATCTGATGCAGGAGCATCCAGCTCATAAATATCATTGTATTTTAGTAGACTTAGGGGGTCTTGTGTTTTCAAGGAAGTTGGTTTCCTAAGTATAATTATTAAGGTTTCTAAGTAATTTTATGAGAGATATTAATAATATGAATTAATTAGATATTGTGAGGAATATTGTAAATGTTCTCGAATGTTGGAAAACATGAGAGATTTAGGCTAGTTAAGATTCCATAGGGATTGAGAGATTTGGAAATCAATTGTAAATCTTAGGTTAGGAATTGGTTTCATGGTTTGTGGAACTAGAGAGGATCCTTAGGGATTAGTTGAGTCAAAAGTGGACTTAGAGGATATTCAAGATTTAGTTCAAAAGATTAAGGATCTGAACCAAAATGGGTTACAAAACCTTTTGTATAAATGTAAGCCTAAAAGGCATAGAGAGAGTTAGTTAGTGAGTTAGAATGAGAATTAGAGTTCAAAGATTAGATAGGGTTTGATTGTAAGCCTATGAGCATGAAAGGAAAAAGGCCAGTGATTAGAAAATCAAGCCATAGAGAGAGATTCATTATGTAAATAATAGTTTATAAAGATAGAGAATTCGATTCCTGAGTTGTGTGTTGTATATTGATTAATGGAATTATAAATTGTGTGTGAATTACAGTAATTTTGGCATAGTATATGTATGCAAGCGGAATTAAAGTAGAACGTAGAGGTGGAGAATGAAGGGTAGTGGTTTGATCATTTGAATCTGATTGAAGGATCAAAGTTGAAGTTCAGATGTGATACCGCTTAAAAGTACATAGAAGTAAGTTCAGGAGAAGTTGTGCTAAAGAACAACCAAAGACTGGAAACCCTAGAGAAAACCTAAACCATAGAAGAACAGAGAGAGGAAAATGCACAGAGGAGGAGTATAACAATCAGAAGTGATTGAATAATCTCAAGAAGGATAGATACATAAAGAAATGTATAAGTGAGTCAGATGAATAGACCAGAACACTGAGGAATTGCATAAAGACGAAGAAAGGAAAGGAGGAAGAAATGAAGTAACCATGTATAGGAACCATTGGATCAGTCAGATCAACAGATAGGATTAATCGAATAGGATTGGTGGAGATCTTATTGCCCATAATAAAGTCAAGAAGTGAAGGGATTAGATTAAGCCATGTGACAGTAGAATAATGGAGTAGTCTATGACAACGGTAAGTAGTATCTCGCGCGGTCTCAAAATGGTAAATTGTATTTTAAAAATTCATGCAATTAACCTGAGGGGTTGACACATAGCACATTGGTGGGGAAGCAAAACTACTTATCTCGCGCACTCTCGACCTGTTATGTATCGTGCTAGTAATCATATGAGATTACATGATCATCGTTGGATTGAGGTAAATGAAATATACGTTGGAGATCGGTTGGGCTAGTTGGCGCATGATACGTAATGATAGTCATTGGCTTAGATAGGACAAATTGATTATGGTAATTTGGAGTGCCCAAAATTCAAGTGTTGAAATAAATACGTTAGTTGTGCGACACGTCCTTGACGGTGATTGGTCAGGTTTTTTGTGGATCGGACAATAAGAAAATCCACGGGTATAATCTGATTAACGTGTGATTAAATAGCCTCTTCTTAAGCATTTAATTAAGAACATTAAACCTTGGTTTAAGAAGGTTTTACTAAGCAAGAATATTAAAATTCCTAGGACATAGTGTGACATGCAGCTTTATTTGCATAATGTGGGTAGATGTGGCTTTTGCTGCATCATGTTTGGTATTAGAGCTGAACATGGAAATTCTGTGTGTAAGAATTCTTTGAGAAAAATTAGAATATCGTTATGTTTTGAGGTGTGTGTACAAGTGAATGTTGATGAAAGGAAACAAAAGGAGATCAGATTTTGAATCTGACAAATAGTAGACGCACAAAGATAAAGTGTAGCAGAATTTCCAGATGGAAAGAAATAGAGAACAAATCCATTCAAAGTGCAGGTGAATGGGAGAACAAGATCATACAAAGATCTTGAAGGTGAGATCATATGTTTTTGTTTTAATTTGATTTGAAGATTGTGGTTGCAAAATACAGGTTGTAGATAAAAGAAGGTATCTCAGCAAAAGAAAAGAAGCAGTAATGAAGGAAGCTGGTAAGAATTTCTCAATGAAAGAAGAGGTGGCCAGAACCTAGTATATCATTTGTGATTGAAATACAAGAGGACAATTGTATTCTTAAATGATTTAGATGAGTTGAAGCCTAGAAGGAGCAGAGAGAAGTGCTCAAATAGGTTCAAGAGAATAGAGAAACAAGTGCTTACCAAAAGACCAAGTACATAGGAAAGCTTGGTGAGGTAAGTGACAGTAGGGGGGACCTGCTGTTGTAGAGGCTTTAATACAGTTCATAGTAAGTGAGTGAGGAACTCATGAAGATAGAGAAGGAGATGACTACTGATAGTCATAACAGAGATAACAAAGGTTCTGAGGAAGACCACAATAGAAGAAAAGTGAAGGCAGAGGATGCCAAGGAAAATGGCAAGAGAATGAGTCAAGAGGGAATTGACAGAGGAAAAGCTGAGATAAATTTTCATCTTGAGTTAATGATGGAGATGTTGCAGATGAATAAGGATGACCAGATGCATGGTGGTGTCATGAGGAGGAAATTAAAGTGGCAGAGGCTACAATAGAAGAGAAATCAGCAGGTGAATATGCAGTTAGCAGAAGAGCTAATGAAGCTTGAACAGGTAATGAATGTTAAATTGAAGTTTGAAGAACTCATAGAAGATGAGTTGAAAATGGATGTTTCCATTTGTGAATGTGAACTTCTAGGTGAAGATGAAGACTAGAGATATGTGAAATATGTTATGAACCATTGTGCGAATTCAAGAGAGCAAGAAGTTTACTTTGTTGAGGAAGGAATTATTGATGATTTTATGAACTCTTGGACAAATGTAGATCAGCAGGAGGATATGAAACCTTATATATTTGAATATAATAATTTTGATGTGATTATAGGTTTTGCAGAGGAGAAGCAGTATTTTGAAGCTGTCAAAAGTATGGAAGAGTATCTTTCAGAAGATAAATACTCTGAAGTAAAGAAGGATGGAGAATGTCTCTTGAATGAGAAAAGCAGTGAATTATTGCAGCAAAAAGAATTTAGTAATACATTAATGTTTGAAGCTGTTACAACACAGGAACAATTTCTTGTGAAAGAAGGAGATGAAATTCAATTTGAAGAATTGATATGTGAAGCAACAATTGAGACTCTTGAACCTTGTAGTTCTGAAACTGATAAATTGTGTACAAATGCAGGAATTATAAGTGATGATGAAATACTTATGAAGTGTCAAAGAGAATATAAATTGTTGGAATATTTTTTGGAAAACTCAGAGTATGACAGTGTGATTGCAGAGGAAGGAGTTCACTATAGTGGACAAGAGAAGAAAGACATCAATGAAGCAGATAGTGTGGAAGAAAGACTTGTTGACAGACTTGAGAGTCCTTTGGAGAATTCTTTAGAGAGGTTGAATCAATATACTAATGTGCTGATAGAGAAGGAAAAGTCAAAGCAGCATACTAAAATATTTCCAAAGGAAGAAGAGGTAATGAGGCCTTATATTTTTAATTCTGATAATTGTTTTATGATTACAACATTTGATGAAAATGAGATAGACATGTTTCAAGTTGAAGAGTTAGTTTTAGAACTGAATAACACTGAAAGTTTCCAAGTCAAAAGTGCCAATGAGGAAAAATAAAAGCATGAAGATACCGTGCTTTAAGAAATTAAATTGATTTTTAGAATTAGTCAAGGAAGTGAAGGGCAATTACTAAGGGTTTTCAAGGAAGAGGAAGGAAAATATGCTGGAATTTATGAACAGCATAGTGATGTATTTGAGAGGAATCAAGTACAAGAGGAATTGGAGGACACTTTATTTTTTTAAAGTAAATTTACAGATATTGAAAAAAGATTGTTTGGAAAGTCACAAGAGGGTAAGGATGAAAGGGTGGTAGTAAGAATCCGACGAATTCAAAGAGAAGATAACGAATAACAGTTTGGAGATGAGTGGACATAGTACAACAACAAATGGCAGAGTATGTACCAGCCCAAGGATGTGCTAGAGATAGAGATTGAAGAATTATGGCAATTAATGATGAAGTAGTCCCGATGGAGGAGATTGACAGCAACATGAAGAATGATCAATTAGAATTTGAAATTAATTGACAAGGAGAGGAAGATGAAATAGAAGACAACAAACATACAACAACAACAAAGGAACAGAGCATTCAGACAACTACAAACTAAAGTTTGGGACGCTGGAGGTTGTCTATCAAAATATGTGAACACATGATCTGGAGATCATGAATGTTTTCAACCTTGGGAGTTTGATACAGGAGCATCTGGCTCAGAAATATCATTGTATTTTAGTAGACATAGGGGGTCTTATGTTTTCAAGGAAGTTGGTGTCATTAGTATTAAATTAATGTAATTATTAAGGTTTCTAAGTAGGTTTATGAGATATATTAATAATTGGAATTAGTTCGATATTGTGAGGAATATTGTAAATGTTCCCGAATGTTGGAGAACATGAGAGATTTAGGCTAGTTAAGATTCCGTAAGGATTGAGAGATTTGGAAATCAATTGTAAATCTTAGATTAGGAATTGGTTTCATGGTTTGTGGAACTAGAGAGGATCATTAGGGATTAGTTGAGTCAAAAGTGGACTTAGAGGATATTCAAGATTTAGTTCAAAAGATTAAGGATCTGAATTCAAATGGGCTACAGAACCTTTTGTATAAATTTAAGCCTAAAAGGCATAGAGAGAGTTAGTTAGTGAGTTAGTGAGTTAGAGTGAGAATTATAGTTCAGAGATTAGATAGGGTTTGATTGTAAGCCTACGAGCAGGAAAGGAAAAAGGCCACTGATTAGAAAATCAAGCCAGAGAGAGAGATTCATTATGTAAATAATTATTTATAAAGACAAAGAATTTGATTCCTGAGTTGTGTGGTGCGTATTGATTAAGGGAATTATAAATTGTGTGTGAATTAGAGTAATTTCTGCATAGTATATGTATGTAGGTGGAATTAAAGTAGAATGCAGAGCTGGATAATGAAGGATAGTTGTCTGATCATTTGAATCTGATTGAAGGATCAAAGTTGAAGTTCAGATGTGATACTGCTTAAAAGTATGTAGAAGTAAGTTCAGGATAAGTTGCATTGATGAACAACCAAAGACCAAAAACCCTGGAGAAAACCTAAACCATAGAAGAATAGAGAGAGGACAGTGCACAGAGGAGGAGTACAACATTCAGAAGTGATTGAACAATCTTAGGAAGGATAGATGCATGAAGAATCATATAAGTGAGTCAAATTAATAGACTAGAACACTGAGGAATTGCATAAAGACAAAGAAAGGAAAGGAGGAAGAAATGAAGTAACCGTGTACATGATTGTTGGATCAGTCAGATCAATGAACATGATTGATAAAATAGGATTGGCGAAGATCTTATTGCGCAAAAAAAGTCAAGTAGTGAAGATATCAAATTAAGCCACGTGACAGTAGAATAATGGAGCAGTCTACAACATCGGTAAGTAGTATCTCGCGCGGTCTCAAAATGGTAAATGGTATTTTACAAATTCACGTGATTAACCTGAGGGGTTGACATGTAGCACATCAGTGGGGAAGCAAAACCACTTGTCTCGTGCACTCTGGACCTGTTATGTATCGTGCTAGTAATTGCATGAGATTACACAATCATCATTGGATTGACGTAAATGAAGTATATGGTGGATATTGATCGAGCTAGTTGACACGTGATACATCACGATAGTCGTTAGATCAGATAGGACAAATCGATTATGGTAATTTGGAGCGCCCAAAAGTCAAGTGTTGATATAATTACATCAGTTGTGCGACACACTGTTGATGGTGAATGGTCAGGTTTTGTTGTGGATCGGACAGTAAGAAAATCCAAGGGTATAATCTGATTAACGTGTGATTAAATAGTTTCCACTTAAGCATTTAATTAAGAGAATTAAACCTTGGTTTAATAAGGTTTTACTAATCAGGAATATTAAAATTCCTAGGACATAGTGTGACATGCAGTTTTATTTGCATAATGTGAGTAGATGCGGCTTTTACTGCGTCAGGATCTTGCAGAAGGACCACGCTATACAAAACTGGTCCGCGATTATGAAAGTGATGACAATTTGGACCAGATTTACAAGATAATGGTGCAAGACCAGGATTGGGTAAATCCGACAGTAGACAGACGTATTGCATGGGACTACGAGAGCTCCTGCACATCAAATTCAAATGAAAAACTAGAGCACTGGCAGAACCAGCTGCATGAAGTATCTACACTACGTTGTAATATGATGACTAAGTAACTGTGTTGCGTATCATCAGAGGTAAGGAATCTACCTCACTATGATGGGCTAATTGACATTGATCACTTTTTGGATGCCTTCGAAAGGGAAGTGCCCGAGAAACATCGCTTCTAGGCATTAGATTAGGCATTGCATGCTACACCTGTCAGATGGTTGGGTACGCACAAGGATAGTTTTGATGATTGACGTGAATATAGGAAGATGATGAGGATACACTTTGGCCACCCGAAGGTACAACTAACAGAAAATTATGATGGGAGGAATGATCCGCATGATCATTTGGCCAAATTGACTAAGACATATGGAATGAAGCTTAAGCCGGAGTGGGTCGATCTGTTTTGTCATACCTTGGAGGTAATACCAATGAATTGGTACCTGGAGATAGAACTCTGTCATGGCACTAAAGAATGGGATGTTTTACATCAAGGATTTTTGATGACATTTAGTTTTGAGGATGGATTTGAGTCTATCGATGAAGAGTTGCAGGAGGTTAACACAACTATATTTAGGGTACCACATGATCCTCTATGCTCAATTCAACTGGATTGGAATACCTAATTGAGCCATGCATTAGAATGTTACAATGTAACAGTGGAAGAAGAAGACAAAGACCCGAGAAAGGTTCATATCCCAGAGACTGAAGGTCTTCGCGGAGTTGTAGAAAATCTGTGATAGGTTAACCTGATAATGCAATATAAATCAAAGCAGAATACTATAACCTACTTCTATTATCAATTTGTGGAAGCTTAAAGATCATGCTGAACAATATAACCAAAAGAATAAGAATCAATGGCACAATACACATGAAAATACTTTGGGAAAAGTCTCAGAAAAAACCCCACACTATTGTATTATCATACATGGTGGAAATACATAGGAATTATACAAATCCTTAGCTCTCACAACTATCCAACTCTCAGTACAATCCTCACAGATGATCACAGGTAATATTGGCTTATCTCCAGCCTTCCTCTCTGCCCTCCAAGCTCCTATTTCATTGTGTTGTTCCTTGTGGATGATTTTTCCTGTTACCAAGTTGAAAACCAAGCCTTCAAAACTGTGCAATCCTCAAGGATGAATCCTTGGCTGCATGCATGATTCTTCTCCATGAGAAAACAAATGCAACTGATAGTACACTATCCTTGAACATTAATCTCAACTGGGTCTTTCTCAAAATAGACATGCATGAGTTTTTGATGAGGGAATCATCAGTTAACTGGAGTAGCACTGGTTGAGTGCATTAATGCATAAACTGACTGTTAACTCACTATTAGTTCCTCAAATAGTTTGGAACTAATTTAGCTAGACTTAACTCAGTAAACCGAGTTAACTAATTACAACTCAAATATAACTCAATCTTATCTCCTTAATTTAAGGGATAACTCTTGCATGACTTCAAAAAGACTTCTAACTTGAATTTCTCCAACTAATTAATTTAAAATAAATTAATTAATTTTTTCAAGTAGCTGTTAAGACTAAATTCGATTTTCACAATTTAATTCAAGGAAAAATTAAATTGGAATATTCTTGTTGCCATATTTCAACACTCCCTCTCAACAAGAAATGGATTATCTGCCACCCCGATCCTGTCTCTATGGAACTTGAACTTACACTTTGACAATTCCTTTGTCAAAATGTCAGCATCTTGCTCCTCTGTCGAAATATACTGCAGCAACATGATCCTCCTCACTACATAGTCTTTGAGATGATGATAGTGGATGTCGACATGCTTGGACCTATCATGAAATACTGGATTCTCAAAGAGTTTGATAAAACTCTGATTATCACAATAGATCACAGTTGGAACCATCCTCTGATCAAACAAACCAACTAGGATTTTCCCCATCTAGATGGCCTCACATGTTGCCTGACTTGCAGCCATATATTCTGCCTCTGCCAAGTTGAGTGAAACTAACTTCTGTTTCCTATTGTACCAAGAAACTACTGCTAACCCAAGGTTGAAAATCCCTCGTGATGTTCTCTTCCAATCTGATGTACTCCCTACCCAATCTGCATTAGTGAATCCCTGTCACTTCACTCCCTCTATCCTTCTATACCATAATCGATACTGGGATGTGCCTTTGAGGTATCTCAATACATGTTTTATGCCTTCCAAAACATCTTGGTATGCTGAACCATCGCTTGACTCAGCTAGCTCACAACATATCACAAATTTGGTCATGTGTTCATTAAGTACATCACCATCTTGCTCCTCTTGTTATGAAACCAGCTCAAGAAAAGATAGAAAATATAGATCAATGCCTTAGAATTCAACCTCTTCGAGGGGGAAACATACTATTTACAAAAATGGAATACCTTAGTCGAAAATGGCTAAAAGGTTCTCTTGAGCATTGTTTTTTTCCTTTACGGACTCAAGAGACTATCTATGAAAAGGAACCTTTGGAGTTTTCTTTTTCGCCTCTTTTTCAAACTCTCGAAACATGAAAAAGAGGCTGAGTTAGACCTTCATTGGACTCATAAAAACATCAGACAATGATTCACTCATCGAACATGACAAGTCCATGTAGAAATTCTGCAAATTCTCTACAATTCTCGCACTAAAATCATGTAGAAAATCTGATTGTAGATTAACCCGATAATGTAATATAACCAAAGAAAAATACTATAACCTACTTCTACTATCAATTTTTGGAAGCTTAAAGATCAAGCTAGATCAAGCTGAACACATATAACCAAAAGAAGAAGAAGAATCAATGCACAATACACATGAAAATACTTTGGGGAAAGCCTCAGCTAGAAAACCCCACTATCTGTATTATCATACAAGGTGGAAATACATAGAGGTTATACAAAGCCTTAGCTCTCATAGCTAGCCAACTCTCAGTACAATCCTCACAGATGCTCATAGGCAATCCAGGCTTCCCACAAGCCTTCTCCTCTGCCCTCCAAGTTCCTATTTCCTTGCGTTGTTCCTAGTGGATGATTCTCACCTCACCAAGTGGAACACTGCTCTAACACACTATCAAAACTACGCAATCCTCAAAGAACCTTAATTCCTTCTACATGCATGACTTTTCTTTATAGGAAAACACATGCAACTAATACTACACCATCCTTGACATTTAGCTCAACTGGGTCTTTCTCAGAATATACATGCATGAGTTTCTAATGAGGGAATATTCAGTTATCTAGAGTACAATGGTTGAGTGCATGCATGCATCAACTGACTGATAACTCACAATTAGTTCCTCAAACAGTTTGGAACTAATTTAACTGGACTTAGCTCAGTAAATTGAGTTAACTAATTACAACTCAAATATAACTCAATCTTATCTCCTTAATTAAGGGGCAATCTCCTTAATTTAAGGGATAACTCTTGCATGACTTCAGAAAGCATTCTAACTTGAATTTCTCCAACTAATTAATCCATAATGAATTATTTAATTATTTCCAAGCAGCTGGTGAGACTAAATTCGATTTTAATTCACAATTTTAATTCAAGGACAAATTAAAATTGGAATTTCTAGATTCTATTTTATCATTTCTAGTTGCTATTTTCAACACTCACTCTCAACAAGAAAGGAAAACAACTTGATCTCAAACACAAACCTTTGGAATGTTATGCATGCAACACTTCTCTCTAGTGTTGTTTCTCCAGCAACTTCAGAAACAAAAAAAACATGCAACTTGAATCAATATGATGCATCTGTCATCAAAATCGCTAACTGTTATTGCCCCTGCCAACTGAAAACTTTGAGCTTATACTGACTTTGCCTTTCTCAGGGTTTCTTAAAAAACAGTCAAAGGGATTAATCTAAAGGATGAACTTATAGATCAAGCATATTTTATTCTCCTCAAGATTGTTAAAAAATAAAGAGGTACTAACCAAAAATGGTTTGGGAAATTTGGAAAATGGGACACTCTAACTATTAGTGGAAGTGAGTCACTCTTGAACAGGGCACTCTTCCACATCATCTTCGTGGTTATTGGGTTTGTAAATCTTCTTTCCTTTGGCTCATCACACCATATCAAAGCCTTCGTTTTTTATTTTGGTTCAATCCTACCAACATCATTCAGTGTGATCGATGTGTTCAAGAGAATTCATTCAGTTGATATATGCTACAATACTCTTGAGCCTTCATTCCATGTTCGTTGTTCATGAAGCAATTTCACATCAATGTCATTAATTTCACATCAATGTCATTCAGTCTCAAATCATAATACTTGTTTCATGTCATTGATGCGGGATACATCAAGTCCCTCTTGCAATGGGTTGCTTCCTATCGACAGTACCTCATTATCCAGGAGGTTGACTTAGAAACTCTTCCTTCAATACCTTGGGGCTTGCACACATCAATGGTAAATTACCTCACTCTCGGCGACAGGTTTTCATCATTTCCCTTCGACCGACAAATTTTGTGTGGTGTTTGACCTCAACTCATTCATTCACACCATACAAATCGTTGTACCTTGAGAGACATTAACAACATTGATGGTTTCTCTCATGTCTATTAATGGCTTACATCATTGGCTGGTAATCAAAATGGTGTCTACCATTTTCAACTCCAACTCCTTTATTCAAATGGTTAGACTCATTAATTGGATGATCGAGTGAATGAGATAAAAGACCATGGATCTAGTTCCATCCATTTGGGCTACGATTTCATGATTAATGCAAGATTATAAAGCATGATGGCTATGATCATACAAGATAGTCAACCAATCATGGATCCACACCTCATCATCAGTGGGCACAACTTCTTGATCATTATACATGTAATGTTAGATTGAGTGTTGATCATGGGTATCTCTCCCTTGGAAGAGATATCATGATGAAAATTTATTGTAACATACGATGGTCTCAACCAATTGTTCTTGGTATGATGTTGTCACAAGGTAATCAGTTTAGTCATCAACTATAATTTTTGAATCTACACTTTAGGGGGCAATCTGTTATACATCATTTTTTCGCATCTGGACAATAAGCCTACAAACCAGTTCAATCAACATCTATGAACACCTTTTCATCATCCCTACACAAAGCCCTACGCATGTCTCTTCCAAATCCATGCATTTATGGGTCTAACTACTTCATTTCAGTGATTTTAAGGCCCAGTGCACCTTATCCATTTAGGACTTACGTTTAGTATTAGGTTGCTCAGTTCTGCACCAGCGCTAATCAAGAGTAGGTTGTCCCTTGTTGGGGATGTCATGATTCTAGAAACTCACGAAAAATAAAAAGAATCTTGAAGCTTCCTCTTCTAGAAGCTTCCAGGAGTTGTTTCAACCATTTACCTTAGATAAGAACTTTGAATCATATATGATCCTACCTTATAGATTTCACCTCTTATCCCTTGAGCTCATCCTCCCATCCATAGTGGATCACAAGCCGAGATTGGTAAATTGATAGAAATTCCTAAACTACCACACTATCCTATAAATTTATAGTCATATACAACATCAGGGTTGGATTTTGGAGACCAATCATACCTTCATGCTGCTACCTTGAACCTAGGAGAGTTATCATCTTCATGCATTAGGGTGACATTGAGGTGTGCTTTGTGACAAGGAAGGACAAGTCAACTTGGGGAAATACCTATAATATCAACTACTATTCTTGGTTGTAAAATCTCTCATATTCATATTAATACAAATAGTATACCATTTTCCTATATGTGTTATGCTATGTTTACATACATATATTTCAATGCTTTGTTGATCCATTGAATAAAATGATTGGATAATGCTACATAGATGTCGTAGATATTTAGCTTGTATTGATTGTATGTGCAGTTTCTAATTATAGAAATTAGAGCTATGATTGTAGCTTACAAGACGAGAGGAAAGGAAATCTTGCAATGGATTCCAAGTAAGCATCTTTCCGTTCTTCACTTTCTCTAAGGGAAGCTTTATATTCTTTGCCTTTTGTTGTTCTAGACTAGTCCACTAGGTCTAGGGAAGATACTTTTGTCTACAGTTGTAAATTCTTCATAACACCCTTCATCTTGTACAACCCAAATAAATTAATCCCTTTCTCTACACTATAATTCCTCAGTTTGTTCCATTTCCCTCTATGGTTGTAGTTATACTAGATTAGAAATGTCGATACTAGAAGCTTTATACTCTCAACCTATGGACAAGTTCACTAGACATGCTAATGTAATCAAGCACTCTAGAATTTCTCATATGCAATATAAATATGTATTAACCAACATCCACAACAATGGATCTTTTCCATACAACTCTTCTTCTCCCTAGGAAGTAAGAACATAACAATTAAAGTGAAGAATAATGAGGAATGAATCATAAACCCCTCAAAAACTAAACCAAAATATTTATACTAGTTCATAATGCCATATGGATTCCCCAAGAAGCTCATATACCCATCATTTTCTCAACTAATTCAAATATGGGTGAATAAAATATAAAGTAAAAATATCTTGCCTCTCTAGCTACCCTCCCCTTCTCATGGGCGCATAACCTCGTACATTATTTTCCTCCTCCATCTACAGTTGATAATGATTTATTATTGATATTTGAAACCATTACATAATTAGGATCTCTCACCTTTTATCATGTACAAACATAAAACTATTAATCTACAGTGAAAATTGGGGTATTACACATACCCTCAACCATACTATTTGATTCCTAAATACAAAAAAATGATCTCCCTAAGTTGTGTGCACTATATTATAGTGACAAATAGTAAAAATGATTTTGTTGGGGTAGTTTCATGTATACTTATGGGGATTTCAACATATTTTAGGGTACATATATGATTAAATCCATGAACAAATTTTGTCTAGTACAATATTATTCACTGGGCACCTATAAAGGTGTACAGGGCATGCAACAAGTGCCCCACTTGTATTCCTTATGTGAATGCTTGAAAATTTCAATTTACATGTTAAACAATTTATTTCTATGTTTAAATGTGTGATAACATGCCTTTAGCCTTAAAAAATTCTCAAAAATTAAGGTGCATGTTGGCATAAGAAAGTGCTTTGATACCAATTGTAGTGTACCTATATAGAAAATACAAAGAATTTTAGATCAATATATGAATAAATTTAGATGACAGTATACAAAAAGATATAAAATTATATTATAACACATGTAGAAGTAGAATTCTTTGTGGATGTTCTAAAAGGAGAGCAATCTTCACAGCCCTCTTTGAGGGGGAAACCTTGAAATGAGCAATGCTCCAATAAAATGAAAATCCTTGACAAAACATTACATAAATTCCTACCTCCATAAATAATTTCTAACTAACTAAACCCTAACCACTAGTGATTCCAACATTAATGAGTACCAACTACCAAGTTGGCCTTACTCAAACAAGATTATCTTGTGCATTGATTAACTAAATCCTAAGTACCCTTAAGTAGGGAGGCTAGGAAAGGACCCTAATAGGATGAGTTTGTGCACTTTTGCAAAACATGTGTGTACTCAAATACACACCTTCACTATCCAAGTGTAAAGGGTCGACAATGTACATATACAGGCCATACTTAAATGCACACCATCACTCATAATGTACATAAATGCCTACCATTACCCTAAAGAGGGTGACGTGGGAGTTGAGTATAATGGCCTTAACAAAAAGCTTTTACTTTTGGTAAAATTTAGCTTTAAGGAAGAAACTTAATTGCACACATCTGTTATAGACATTTTTGGTCACTTCAACCCCAATCATAAATGTCCATAAACTGAGGGCTCCTAAGTCCCTAAAATTGTTGCTTCACTGCCTAAAGGAACAAGGTCAGCTGATTACATCATCTCCCAGAAGTTCTCCACTAAAAACTGCTCATAAATGGTCAAAACTAGACCATACTGAAAACCTAGTGCAGAGGGGCGATGCATATCACCTTCCCAGTGTATAGGGTGTGATGCATACTGAATGGCTCCTCTGTAGGGTGCGATGGCTGGGAATGGAAAAATGGTAGGGACAAAATGCGAGGTGGAAGATCATGGAATCTTCCAGAAGCTTCCCCTCTGACACTTGCCTCTCTGTTTTCGACCAGGGATGAGTAAGAGATCATCATTCTCTAAGTGGAAGCAAGAACTATCAGAGAGAGGACACTAATCAAGACCCCAGAAGATGACTCACCTCCCTACAATCATCTATATATGGATCCCTCATCATAGAGATCCAGAGGCTGGAATCTTGTATCTGGTAGAGAAGTGTTGTTGGTTTTCTGGTGGATATTCATAGTGTTGGGTGATCTAAGCTTTACTTGAGGTGAAGAAGGGCTTTCTAGCTGGAGGATGATGCTGGGTCAGAACATATGGTTGTAATCCTCTTGCTACTTTTCATTTTAATAAAGCTATTCAAGTTTTCCTCCATATTCTTGTATGTTTACTTATATATGCATTTGTATGGTTAACACACATCTGGTCCTGTGTTATTCATGAATATAGATCTTTTTTCTTCGATAGTAGTATGTTGGTATGATTCCACGGGTGCTCTTTGAAGCTGGGCAGACGAAGAAGAAGTGACAAAGCTCTATCAAGAAGGAGAGGAAATCAAGCGCAAGACTAAGGTTGGTCTCCTTTGTTCCACTCCTATCTATTTTCATAAAGGAAAGTGAAAGTAGAGTTTACTTGTTTGTTTCTAAGATAGCTACCAGTCTTAGTGGGAATAGTAGCATCCGAGTGGACATTATTCCTGGTAACAAATATGAATGCCAATATTTAACCAATCATCAAATTTCTTTTAGTATCTCATTTTGGGGCACCTTGAGCACATGATGGGGCTCCAATTTTGACAAGAAATATCTCCTCAACTGTGAAGAGTTATGTGGCATGCCACTTACCATTAGAAACGACATGATGAGGACAAACAAATGGTGATGGTCTTGAGAGAAAAATTACTGATCTTCCCATATTATTTTCTTCATCAAATGTGGGGCTTCTTCTAGATGTTGCTTGGGTTAACATCAATGGAAACCAAAGCCCAATAATATCCCCTTTTAACATTGATGTCAACATACATACTTCTCCCTTTGTCTTCTTCTAGGGATTCTTCTCCATTGGAACTTCCAATTAATGCAATTCACTAATGTATGTTAAAATCAGTCATGTTGAGACTTACACTCTTTTCTTTGTTTCTCCCAAAGAGGATGTGCTCTTATAATTGATTCTAACATCAATGAAAACATCATTCAACTGCCTCTTTTTGATAATTACTCTCCTTGTCTTGCTTACTTACCTGAATAAATCAACCTATTTGACATGAGATATTCCACAACTCTGTCACCAAGCCATTGTGAATTTTCCTTCCTAAATAAAAATGCTTGAAGGATAGACCTTCAAATTTTTAACCATTGCTAGTTATAGTCCCCCTCTTCAATGTTCACAATAAAGGGAGCCTTCAAGCCACATTACTTAAAATGATATATGAACCTTCTTTTCTATAGGATCATTCTAAGCCTTGATATATTCCTTTGTACCTGTAGATTCATCATGGTATTGTGACCTTACAATTCTTGTGAGCATGACCTCTGGGATTTATTGATTCACCTATTCCTGTTGCTTTTTATGTCTTCTCCAAACCTTCCTATACCTATATCAGAGTTTTTCCCCATGGAAGGCTTCATCAAGATTTTGCAACCATGAGCTATGTGTCAATAGTTATGGCATATGTAACACTCAATGTGGTACTTGAATGATGGAGAAATTGACATATACTTTCTACTGATGAATCCATATGGATACTTGCCTTGTTTTCCTACAAAATTGCTTCTAGGGTTTTGATAACGTCCTTGATAATTATACCTGTCACAAGCTTTGTAATCCCTAGCCTTATGCCCAAAGTTAGTACATGAAAAACAATAACCAGGAAATATACAAGGGTACATGGATGTGGGAAATCCTCTAAGTGGAGTAGCTCTCCATAAACCTTCTTCTTGATTTTTCCCCACCATTGGTTTATGTTTCTACAATCTCTTACTTGATTTTTCTTAAACATTCTATTTTAAGGGCATGAATTCCTCCTTCTTGATAGGTTCCTTGATGACGCCTACATATTTTTTCTGTTCGACTTCTTTCCCTATTGTCATGGAGTTTGATCCATTCTCAGCATAAGTTAGCTTGTATCCTAACCCAAATTTGTTATCACATGGCCTTTGATTGATGATAATTTCATCCAACAATTTAGTGTTGTTTACAAAATTATGTTGAACATTTTTCTTTTGAACTTCATTACTTAGTGAAAATATCTTTTCTTCCAAACTTTCCTTTAATTTAGCATGTTCTTCCAATTGGTTTTTGAGTGTTTCTTTGATTATTCTAGCTTCCCCTAACTAGACTTTCAGACTAATGATGGTCTTCTCCGATTCTTTAGATTCTTTGTTGAATTTCTTAGAATTCTCTTTTAGCTGACTTACTTATTTCTCCAATGCCTTGACTTTATTCCTTTCTAATTTTACATCTTTTAAAGCATTGAATAGTTCCCTTTCAAGATCTACTACTCCCTCAACTTCTTCCTCTTGATTATCTATTTCCAAGAATAAAACCCTTTTTGAGTCACTATTGTTTCTTATTTCCTCGTTAGATGAAGAGTTGTCTTCTTTTGGGTATAAACTTTTCTTGGAGATTTTTCTTTTACCATGTTTCTTCTCCCTTTTATGATTTTTTTTTTCCTTCTTAGGAGATTCTTCTTCTTCATCGCTGTCTAAAAATTTTGCATAAGGACATTTTGAAGCAAAATGACCAATTTCACCACAATTAAAACATTTCAAAGGAAGCTTACTTTTGTACTTGCCAGTTCCTTTCTTCAACTTCCTCACAAAGTTGGATATTTCTTCATCTGAAGCATCGCTACAACTACAACTGGAGCTAGATTTTGATCGTTGCTTGTTCTTCCTTGTATTGTTTGATGCCTTGAAAGTTGATTCTCTTTTAGATGGATTTTCCTATTCTGTTCTCATTTCGTAAGCTATAAGTATACCATGCAACTCATCCATGTTTAACGAGGCAAGATCAAATCTTTCTTTTAGAACTAAGACCTTGGAATTAAATATCATCAAAAGAGATATTAGAACCTTTTGAACAATTGATTTTTTTCTTCATTACTTCTCCAAAATCCTTACAAAGTGTTTACTATTTAATCTACATGAAGGAAGTAGTCTACAATATTTTTGTCTTCCATCATTTTCAAATGCTCAAATTGTGCTTTGAAGATTTGAATTTTTTCCTCTTTGACTTTTGATCTCCTTCATATATGATTTGAAGCTTGTGCCAAACCTCTTTTGCATATTTTCAATTCATTACTTTAACATAAATTGGACCAGATAGGCCATTTAAAATAACATTCTTGGCTTTTGCATTACTTTCATAAAGTCTCTTACCTTCATCATCTGTTGGAGGATCAAGAGGTTTAGTGTATCCACTTAAAATGGAATTCCATACATTAAATCCACGTGCTTGGACATATTGTTTCATTCTTCCACTCCAAAGTGCATAGTTTTATCCATCAAATAATGGATTTCCATTCTTAGTGCAATCCATGATCTCCTTTCTAGTGGTTGGACTACTTGTGAAGGAACCGATTATGATACCAATTGTTGGAAATATTGAGATGGGGGTGAATTAGTATTCACTTGATTTTTAATTATTTCAGAGTATTAAATATGATTACCACGAATCAAATAAGATATTCAACAACACATCACATCACAGAATAATACATAAGAATTTTTAGGTGGAAGTCCTTACGGAGAAAATTCACCGAATGCTTTTAATATATGTCTTGAAAATGACATCAATAGGAAGCTCCAACTTCCAAGATTCAATAGCAAAAACTGGAAGGAGGCTCCAACCCCCTTGGTTTTATTAGTTCCAATTGAAAGGATGAGCCAACGCCCTGATTTACCAACTTCAACTGGAAGGAAGCTCCAAACCCCTATTTTATCAATTCCAACTGAAAGAATGTGCCAAAACCCTATATTTATCATCTCAAACTAGAAGGATGCTCCAAATTTCCCTAGCACCACCCTACCACCCTGAAGTGTTTTTAGGCTCCAAATTGAAGGAGACTTCACTCTCCTCCTTGCACCACCCAACCGCCTTGAAAATAAAAGATAAATAAAATGTGGGCTCCTGTAGTATAGACAATGACCCACTTACAAGGATATTCAAATGAACCCTTACTATTGTCTTTGCTAATATATTCTGAATGGTGTAATGTCAACAACCTTGTCAAATTGTCAAGCTATGAGAAGACTGCTTCTAAAATCTTGCCTTAATATTCAAGATACAATTCAAGTACAATCCAAACAAAAACTTGAGCTCACACCTCATATTTCTATCAAGTTAACCCTATTTTCAAGATGCACTTTCTCTGCCACTTATGCTTCAAATAAATAATTCATTTTAATTCAAGTCTTGTAGCTTCCCTTCTGATTTATTTGCTAGCTCCATTTCTGATTTCAATCACTAAAATTTTCTCAAAGAAACAATATCAAAATTTGTCTTTGTACCATGAATTAACCATAGAAGTTAGGTCTTCAATTTCGCCTAATAGGGGCTCAAATATGCTCTCAAATAAGTGGTTTAATTTGGCCCTAACTAGCCCTTATCAAATATCTTTATATTAGGCCACAATAGAATTAAGTTGACAATAGAAACAACCCTAACTTGGCAGGCTTTAGAATAAGTCAAATTTCTAGCCCAAATTCAAATTCAAGGATCACTGAGTTATATCGCAAGTATGATGAACGTAATTCCAAAAAGGGATAGATTTATACCTTGAAGTGGGTCTCAAAAGGAGAGTAAGTTTATCCTATGTAACTATCACATAAGAGGGCAAATTTAGGCCTTAGAAATCCGTTTATGAATGTTGTTAGGATATTCAGACACATAGGAAATAGTTAAGTATAACTTGGTCTAGTGTAGAGTTAGGTAAAGTGTGTTTCTTTACTATGTACTTTTGTAACTTACAATCCGACGGTCATGATATGTTCTAGACATGAAGTGATCCGATGGTTCATTCTCTCCTCGTTATTACCGGCACCTGATTCGTGGCTTAACACCTGATTGGTCCTTGATCTCTATTTAAAGATCATGGAGGTCATTTGTAGGGTAACCGTTCATGAGAGAAGCTTATGTAAATTTTCATTATTTTATTAATAAATTTCCTGAAGTGGCCGCGTTGGCTCAGGCCGTTGACTGTTTCCCTCTTTGAGGGTTTTAACCATGTCAAGAATATTGGTGTATTGATCTGTGATCTGTTTGTGAGCAGTGTCCTTTGGTGTTCTGTCTAAGGAACTTACCCTGTAAATTCCTACATGGTATCAGATCTATTTGAGGGTCGCATCCGTTGCTGATCTAAATCTGAAGCCGGTAGAACTGCATCCGACTATTTTTGCCTAGATCTACTATTTCTAACTGCTTTCGGGCCAAGAGGACTGCTCTATTGTGTTAGGAGCATCTTTCCACTGATGAACCCCTTTCGTTTCATGCGAAAAGGTTTCCGGTAGCCCTAGCTACGTCATTTTTAAGATATGGAGGCATACAATGTTTATTTGTAGTTTTTAGTTATTTTCTCTCTGTTTATTTCAGTTTATTTATCTCTTTGTTTTTTATTACAGGCTCTATAGCTTTCATTTCTGTGTATGCTCTTTGCCCCGTGACTCTGTGCGATCTAGGCAAATCAGAAACATAAAGGAAGGATTTTTCTCATGTGTATGTTCTTTTCTGCCGCGCCTTAGTGTGATCTCGGAAAATAAAAAACATTGAGGAAAATTTTTAGTTTCTGGGTAAAGATAACTTGAAACCATAAGGTTTGTTTTTTTTGTATGTCCGTGTTTGGTTTTGTGGTTTTTGTTTTGCAAGCCAAAAAAAAAAACCCTTCCTCTTTTCCAAAAATTACTAACCTTTTAAACTAGCTCACTTGGTCCAAAGTTACTTTATGAGAATAGAGGTCTTGGGTTCAAGTCATTCTTTTTGTTGAGTTACTTTTTCAAAAAGCACATTGTTTTGGAGAATTTGGTATCTACGGATATATACTAATTCCCTAGATAAGTAGATGTATCTAGAACAACAGTTTAAAGTGTTTTAGACTTTTCCTATAAGCAATAGATAAGATGAGAAGATAAGAAGACCTACTTGTAGTTCTGATTTCCTCTCGTCTCCCTTGTATTGATCCTGTCGCTCCTTCTCGTACTTAATACGCTTGAGAAGTACCCTGTAAACACAACATAAAACAAAGAACTGATCAAAGCACACGATCTACTGAATATAAATGAAAGGAATTAGATACAATTCACACATATAAGCATTATGAAACAATACAAACATATGGGAAAAAGGTTCAAGCACTTTATTAGATAGAAGAAGGAATTTCAACCATTGGTGTTTGATTCAAAGCCATTCCTCCAGCTTGGATCCCATACACATCACATCAAAAGCATGACAAACTTGTAGCATTCCAATACTTGCTTTAAAGTAAATCTCATAGCAACGTTATCTTCTTATAATTCAACATAATCCAGCCCCTGATCACTTAGATGAGTGGTTAATTTATAGGAAGATAAAGAAGTTTTTGTCATAAATGGTGGCATTGAATGGCCTTCCATACTTATAATTAGTTCCATGGAGGAAGGGATGAGAGGATAAGATGCACCTTAACTCATTTCTCATCCATTTTTGAGCTCATAGGAGTTGATAAGTGAGGGAACCTTCTAGATGACTCCAAAAGATAAGAATATTCCCAAAATCCTATGTGAATTTCACTCATTCTTGCCCAGCGCAGGTGAAAGGAAGCCTAAGTGCTTTGCAGAGCACCCTAGCAGTGGACTCAACTACTCTGTAGCACAATTTTACACGGGCTTACCTACGGTGGTCCCTCTAGAGGCTGTTTTTGGATGTCTTCAAGTCATGAAAATGTCTAGGAAGGAGGCATTCAAAGGGGTGACTTGTTAAGGGCATGATGCAATTGAAATTAGGGTTTGATGAGCCCTAAAACACTGATCTGGATGTTGGGATTTTATGTGCCCAAATGGATCTGTAACAACTGCCCCCTAAAGCATGAAGTCAGAAAAATGCCAATGTCAAATGAAATGCTTTACGAGTATGAGGAGGTATCGAAGTGGAAGGTGACCTGCATCAATTACAATACATATATCATGATATTTGATTTTACATGAATTGTTGAGGGAAGGCATACCCATGCTTTGCTTATAACTTTCATTACATGTACATAAACAATGGTCTACAAATATAGACCCATGATCAGAATGACCATCAATGTAAAGCCATTGTACATATGAATTACTACTCCTGAAATCGCAGCCCAGATGGATGAAACTAGATCCGAGGTCTTCTATCTTGTTCAATCATTTGCTCAAGTACGAGTCTAACCATGTGAATATGTAATTTGAAGTCGAACATGGGAAGACACCATCTAATTACCAGCCAATGATGTAAGTTGTTAACATATGCGAGAGAAATCACCGATAATGATAATGATCCTCAAGGTACTGCAGTACATTCTGCATGTTGAATGGATGATTTGATGTTGAACACCATACAAAGTCTTTCAGTCGAAGGCCATTGATGTATGCTTATTGCTGGAAGTGAGAAACCTGCCATTGATGCATGCAAGCCTCAAGGTACTGGAAGGGTGTTTCTAAGTCAACTTCTTGGATAATGTGCTGATGTCGACAAGAAGTGACTCATCACAGGAGGGCCTTGATGTATCCCACATCAACAACATGAAATGAGTGTAGTGATTTTTAGAGATGGAATTTGACTGACAACACAAGGTTCAGGCATGGCATTCATGAAAATGAAGGTTTATGATATTGCAAAGGATGGATTTTAACTGAATGACTTCTCTTGAACATGTTGGGGACACTGAAATGAACTGGTAGCATTGACCCAAAACAAAGTGATGGATGGTATGATAGACCAATGGTGTGATAACCATCAAGCTAATAACCCAACCTAGGTAGTCACAGTGATGGAGTGAAAGTGTCATGTTCAAGAGCAACCTGCTACCATAAAGTGGTTTTCCCCTTTTTCCCATTTTCCCCAGTCATTGCTGACCAGTACCTCTTTATTTTTATCAAGCTTGAGGAGGATAACCTATGCTTTTTGTATAATTTCACCCTTTAGGCGAATCCATCACTATTTGATATTTTAACGAGTCTAGCGAAGGTGAAACTCGGTCTTGTCTAGATGGACAAATTTGTCGTTATTTGATGTTTTAACGAGTTTCACGACAAAGATAACTCAGTCTATTTCATGTTTAGAGAGTTTGAAAAAAAATAAAACTCCACAAGTTCTTTTTCGTAAATTAATCTCTCAAGCCCGAAACAACGTAAAACAATACGAGAGAGATATCGTTTCCAATCTGTTAACGAGCTAGAAAGGACAAGCACTCGACAACCTTTTCATGTTTAGAGAGTCTAAAAAGAGCTTAAAGAGGACTCCAAGGGGGTTCCTTTTTCATTTTTAACAGAGCTCGAAAAAGAGATAAAAGTGTGCTCTGTGGTCAAAGGTACAATTTACAATCGAGCACGTTGAATTCTGTTAGTCAATTGAAAAACTTTCTCAAAACACCACCAAATGGATTAAAAGTATCTGTTTCATAAGCAAAAATAGGTAAATACTAATGTTTACTCGATTAGTGAACATGAAATAAACATAAAACAAGTTTTTACCCTGACATTTTTACCATTTGGAACTTACCATTTAGTTTTGTGCTCTGAGCTTAGTTTTTATCTTGATCTTCACCAACTGATTGCGAGAGATTCTGTGGACCATTTCTTGAGCCGTCTGAACCAGGTAGGAACTAAACCTCTCTACTTTCTTTTATTCTTTTGTCATTTCATGCAAGTTTTATGATTTTTTGGGGCCCCTGGGGTTTCATTCTTTTTCCATGGGATCAACGCAGGCTTTCACATCTAAAATTGTGCGAGCACCCAGATGGAAGGTTGCATGCTCTACAGTGCACTGTCTCTATGCATGGGCTGCACTGGGAAAATTTCCCAAGTTTGATTTAGCTATTTTCTCCAAAAATTTTCCTATTTTTTGCATGGAAAGGATCCTAATTAAGCTTATGATTGTGTTTCAAGCTTTCATCAAATCAGAATGTTGATTACATGGTGAGAAAGAGAGCAGGAAGAAAAAGACATGGTTGCCCTAAACAATCCGGGTATAGTTGAGGCCCTCAAAAACTATGGGTTACTCAAATACTTTAAGTTGTCCAGAATGAGGCAACAAATAGAACTACTACAGTTCCTTGTTCATGCATGGGATCCGATAGATCATACTTTTCACATTAGGGACAAGATGGTCCCTATTACCATTGATGATATTTACTTTCTTACAGAACTGTCGAGGCGAGGTTCCCCCATCTCACTTTTTGGATTTGTCCGTGGAGGTGAATCAATGAGAGATGATATTAGACAGTTTTTTTGGCCAGGTAAACATTCTAGCAAGGATGGGAAAATAAACATTAGGGATGTAGGTGATTTTCCTTTGAGAATGATCCTCTTCACAATCACAAAATTGGCTGGCAGTGTGACACTAAATTTGGCGAACAGATCTTATATGCAGTATACACTGGAGTGTCTAGAGCCAAAAGTGTTCAACTGGTGTGAGGCTGTGCTTTATTCACTGAAAGAACAACTGCCTACGGTAAAAAGTGGATGAAGAATTTCTACTATGGTTTGATCTTAATCACTTTTACCTTAGAGAGAATCCCATTGATGCAACCACATCATGTATCACTGGGTGTAGCTGGTCCCAGAGATCCACGTATGCGGACGTGGGTTGAATTGATGGCTCGACATGCGTATCAGTCAACAATCATTTTTTCCTTTGCATTCTTCAGTTTTCTTGAGCGGAAACATCTTGTCATCGAGGAGCATCCATACTCAGGGATGGATTTCTGTGGAGATCTAGATTTGATTCTACCAGTTGGAGCACAATGGGGTGCTATGGGTAAGTTGTTCGACCAAAAAGTTTTTTGATTTTTCAAGTTTCTACATGTTTTTTGTGTTTTTAAAATTTTCCAATACTAAACTACAATTACTCTTATGCATGCAGATGTGGGTATTGTTCAACCTGTGGGACACCAACAGGTTGCAAGTGGGTCACCACGGAGAAACATCGGGAGAGCAGTTCTCTAGGATTTGGATTTGGCCGAGACCTTAGCAGAGTTGCAGGATCACATAGATGGATTAACCCTTGGTATTCTGGATATCCAGATCAAGGAGTTATCTATGAGGCTGCAACGCCACACTATTGGTGTTCCTAGCTGCTAGGCGAGGCTTTTGCGCATGCTAGCACAGGCTGTGACTTGTTACCATGAGCACCACTAGATCTACTTAGGGTGTTTTGCGTGCATTTTCAGTTTTTGGGTCAGATGACCAAATGTGTCTTGGACACAAATTTTGTAAAAACTTTTAAAACACCTATCTATTTTACTTTCAGAGATTTTTGCAGTTATATGTAATCCTATTCAACTGATGATGTGAATTGAAAATATTACTTTTACATGTGTCACAAATGTCTATTTAACACATAAATTTCTAGGGAACTAGTTAATGTGTTAAGATTTCTGGAAATATGTTGGTATTGAATGTGTTCAAAATGTATTTCCAAAATACGAACTCTAAGGAACATACAAAAAATTGTTGGATTTTAGACAATATAATGTTTGTTATTTGTAGTACAACAAGTTGCGAGTCTAGCATAACGATGATTTGGGGAATGCTAAGTGAAATTGCATCAGAGAGTAGTTCAATCAAAAAGCTATACTCAACGATGTTGTTCATCGATCGATTGATACAAATCCCTTGGAAACTCACTAACTCGCCACTTGGAGCAAAAATAGCCGATGCTGCAAAAGACAAGTTTTGCGTACTACAACTAGCACCATCAGCGTAACCAACAAAAGGTTCCAAAGACTTCGACATATGCAAAAAATTCAAAGCGGATTACTAACCAGATAAAAATCTCTAAAAGATACACACAGACATGCAATGAAAGCATATATATACAGTGAGTTTTACTACACTTAATCAAGCATAGTAACGTTTGAGATACAACCTGTTTCAGGGCTGCGACAATGGAATCCCATCACAATCTACTAACTCGTAGGCACCGTTTGCCAAAACAAACTTGATAATGTAAGGACACATCCACATTGGTTCAAATTTCCCTGCTCCAAGTTTATCAGCTTCTAGATCGTAAAGCAAGACGAGGTCTCCTTCTGAGAAGATACGAGGCTTGACATTTATATCATATTGCGCCTTAATACATTTCTTATGTGCTTCATTAGCCAATGCAGCATCACGACGGGTTTCATCCAGATGGATTAATTCCAAGAAACACGCTTCTTCTTCAGAAGTGTCGGGTAACAGGTCAATTGCGAGTTTTAGTGATGAAATTTCACATTGTATCAGTAAGATTGCTTCCAAACCATACACCAACTGAAAGGGTGTGAATCCAGTTGCATTCCTCATCGAGGTTTGATATGCCCACAAGGTAGAGTACATGATTAAGTGCCAGTTTCACTTATGAACCCCTATCATTCTCTACAACATCCACTTCAAGACTTTGTTGATGGCCTCAACTTGTCCATTCGCTTGCGAGTAATAAGGGGTAGAACTATCATGTGACAGTCCTAACTTAGCAGTCAACTCAGCCATTGTATGATTGCGAGAATGCAATCCATGATCTGTGACTATGGCTTGTGGTACACCAAACTAGGCAACCACATGGTTAAAAAAGAAAAGAGTAGCCGTTTCGCCACTGTTGTTCAATGTTGGCATCGCCTCGGACCATTTGGTAAAATAGTCAACGACAACTATAATATACCCATGCCCCTCGGCCAAGGTGGGGTTACATGTCATAAAGTCAATGCCCCATTTGGCGAATGGGCCAACAACAATGACTGGATGCAATGGTGTAGGTGGTAATTTGGTTTTTTAGTCATATATCTGGCATGCGTGACAGCTTCTGACAACAATAATACAACCTTTGAATATAGTTGGCCAGAAGTAACCAGCACGAAGAATTCTCTGTGCAATTGCATATCTAGATAAGTTTCCACCACAAGCACCTAAATGGCAATCATTCAATGCTTTCTCAGCTTCCTCATGCGTGAGGCACCTCCATAAAACCGTATCGATACCATGACGATAAAGAGTGTTGCCAATGATCAGATAATCTTTGGCTTGGTAATGAATACGGCGTTGTTACAAGCGAGACGTATTAGGCTGAAAATTTTGGGTCTGGAGATAGATCAGTATATATCCATACCACACGTTAGATGACAATATTAGAAACAAAGACTCATCCAAAATCGATGGTTCAGATGTTGAATCAATGGAGGTCAAGGGAAGGTCGCAAAGTAACTCCGCGAAAACTAGAAATTTCTTTGATTTGGACTTAATGAATTCCAAATCAAATTCCTGTAAAATAACTATCCATTTTGAGTATTGGCTCCCCAATAGTTGATGTGACAAAATGTAAGTCATAGGGTTGCAATCTGAAATGGCAGTTGTTTTCCGTAGCAGGGTGTAATGGCGAAATCTTTGAACATCTTGCACAACTGCCAAAGCTAGTTTTTCGACATAAGAGTACTTACCTTTTGTATCATTGAGATTACGACTCAAGTAATAAATCAAATGTTCAATCCCATTTTTCCTAGACTAAAACCATGCCAATGGTTGTATCTGCAGCGACGAGATACAGGTAATAGTCATTTTGGTAATTTGGAGAATACATTAATGAAGCTCTAATCAAGGTATCTCTAAGAGAATCAAATGAAGCTTACGCAACCTGATCCCAATGGTAGGGTATCTCCTTTTTCAAAAGGCATGTAAAACCTACCATTTTAGCATGATTAGGAATGAACCTCCTCAGAAAATTTGCTTTCCCTTGGAGTCTCTGTAACTGTAAAAGACTTGAAGGTGGAGGCAAATCCAAAATTGCTTGAACCTTTAATGTATCGAGTCGAATCCCCTCTCTAGAAACTACAAATCTGAGCAATTGACCAAAACCAACACAAAACACACATTTGTGCGGATTGAGTCGTATCTTGTAGTGTCGGCACCATAAAAATATTGCTCGCAAATGTTGTGGGTGATCAGTCTGCTTTCATGAATGAGTAGGTAAATCGTCAAGGTAAGGTTGAACAATGTGCTTGATGTCATGGAAGGCATAGTTCATTTCCCTCTGAAATGTGGCCCCTGCATTCTTCAAATCAAATGGGAGTTTCCTCATGGACAATTAAAAGTTGTTTTTGATTGGTCTTGTGGGCGGATATTGATTTGATTGTAGCTGAAAAATCCATCCATAAATGAAATTATTTCACATCTGGCACATTCGTCAATAATTTGGTCCATAAAAGGAGTAGGATAATTGTCCTTTGGACATGCCTGATTTATATCCCTATAATCGACACACACTCGAATTGTCCCTTGTTTCTTCATTACAGGAACAAGGTTGGAAACCCAGTCAATAAAAGGTACAGGGTAAATGAAATCAGGCCGAAAAAATATTTCAACTTCTGCATTAATTGTAGCGGCTTTCTTTGGATGAACAGGTCGAAGCCACCATCGAATTGGCTTGACATCAGCGTAAATTTTGATTTCCTGTTCAACAATACTAGAGTGAATGCCCTACATCTCATCGTAAGACCATGTAAAGATATCTCTAAATTCATGAAAGAGAGTATGGTAACTATCGAGTTCCGATGGAAAAAAAGATTTGCCAACATGAATGTTCTCTATAATCATCGATTGGATAATTCCTTCATCCGTAGAATGTATACGTGAGAAAGGATCCGAAGAAGTACCATATTCTAATGAACGGTCTACCCATACAATTGTTGAATGCGGATTTGGGTTTGCCACACAAGCCCGAAAAATTGATTTCTATGCTAATTCAATGGGGCTTAGCAGCATTACCTCAATATTACTATCAACTTCAAAATTGTTTGTAATCCTCCTTAAATTAGATGAGGTGGAGGAATCATGTTGCAAGTCTCTACTCTTACCACTTCCGCCAAATCAGATGGTGTTAGTAGCATAAAAGTACCCATTAGGGAAGGATCTTTAAAGATACCTACTCCAACACTTTGAAGTGACAGCGGGGGTCCATGTACCAACAGAATGCTTCCTATAGCCTGTGAACTATTGACAAAGAAGGCTAGCTGATCGATGACTGTGATTCCACCCTTATGAGGGAATGCAATAGTATGTGGAAACCACATCAACCATAACATATACCCATGGCCTTCCCAGTAAAATGTTGCAATCGAAGGGTCCATCAACTACCTCAACTTCAATAGTAACTATTTTTCCCCCTAGTTCGATTTGTAGGTTACTCAAAATCCCACAAGGAGTATATTTTCTTCCTTCAAAAGCTTTTAACGTGGTTGGTGATTGGGACAATGGCAGTGAACCAAGTGTTTTCTAGCAACTCATTGACATAATGCAAGTAGATGCCCCCTCATCAATAATAGTTCGGTGAACATTATTATTGAGAGCCTTTACTTGAATTAGGAAAGCTAACTGTGCCGGTAACTGTGGTGTATATCCCGCATGGTTAAAAACCACAAGATTAGAATCCATATGATCTACTATGCCTATTGTTGACAGTAAAGCCTGCTTCTGGGAGGGACAATTTTGTAACACCTTGAGTGTCGACATAGTAGAAGGTGATTGAGCAAGGTCTTCCACTATGTTATAGTTCTGAGTTGCTCGAGTCCGAGGGTTAAACGATGATTTATGCACAAATCCCTTCGGTGGTTTTATTGTCAATTCTAGTATAATAGGTGGAATATTTTCAAGTGAAGTTGATGTCGAAGGATCAGGTTGATCAGTGGCCTGATTATTCGACGACGATAGTGGATTTCCATAATCTTTGTTTCTCATTGACACCAAGGCTTTGTTTTGTGGCTTTGTGATGGATAACACAAGTACTTGGGATGTGGAAGCATGGTCTTTCACAACCAAATGTGTCTCCAAGTTGGAAACGGATCAGTCAACACTGCAGATGTGTTTGAAGTCTTTAAAAGTTTAGAGACCTCTGAGAGGTGTGGACAATCTCTTGTAAAATTCTTGTCATTATAGACTAGACATAGATAACGAGGTTTCTTTGTCGAAGTAGAGGAGTCAGATGATTTCTCTTGAGGGGAATTATCTTGTTTCTTCTTTTTTTCCCCTTGTTCTTGCCTCCTGGTTGCTTTTGATTTTTGCCTTTGTCAGATGACATGACATTAAGTTCGGAAGTAAGAATATTTTTTGATGCATTGGTAGTTTGATTGGTAATGGAAAGAGTTTGACTAGATGGTCTTCCTTCCGTTTGCGTGCTCAAAGAACCGATCACACCATTGCCAGCATGAGATTCCTTACTCGATTGTGGAGGAGGAGGAGCAATGAAAGCTGGTCGGGGTGCATTGGGAATTTTTTCGTAGAGCATGCCAGATTGTGTGTAAATCAAATCCAAGTATTGGGCACGAGAAATTACTTTCTCTTCTATGAAAACTCCACCTTTTTCCACGTCCTCAATGATTGATGGCAACAAGGATTTTATGAACCAGTCAGCTAAAAGCTAATCGGGAACATATGTCTTAACCATTCGACGATTATGCCACCACTCATGAATATGATCTAATATATGGGTAGCAGTAGTTTGTTTAAAGTTGGTTAGGAGTTCCGTTCCAATCTTGTATCTGATAGGTAACTGGAAGTAGGTCAGAAATGTAGTGGCTAAAGTCGTAAAGTTGTCGAAAGAAGCTCTTGGTAACTCGATGTACCATTTAGTAGCCAGACCAATAAGTGTTCTTTGGAAAAGACGGAGTCTAACTGATTCATCATTTAAGGAGTTTGATGAACACCACAAATGAAAGGTCATGACATGATTTCATGGGTCTTCTTTGAGATTTCCATTGAATTTCGAAATGTCAGACAGTAACTTATGCGGAATTATCGCCCACCAAGGTGCCTACAAGATTGGATCATTAGTGAGCCGATTTAAATCTGGTAATTCTAAAGTTGCTACAAATGGAAATTGTTGATTCAAGTCTGGTTGAGCATACCTAGGATATGATAGAATTGCCTGAGCAATAGGTCTTTCCATACCAACATAGGGCATATGCATTGATAACCTGGGTAGGGTTGTTGTTGAAAAAAATCGGCATAAGGTGGTTGTTGATAACCAGTTTGAATTTATGGTTGTCCATAACCTACAAAGCCTTGTTGACCAAGACCTTGGTAAGCTTGATATTGTCCAAACCTAGGTTGAGCCTGTTGGACAAGTCCAAATTGGGTTTGGAATTGGGGTCGTTGAAATTGAGGCTACCACGGTTGTTGAATCAACTGTTGTTGTTGTTGGTACAATTTTTTTTGATTTAACGGTTGTTGTTGCCCAACAATGAAAGGTTGGCCAGGATGTGAATAAACTATACCAGTGTAAGCTTGGGTCAATCCAGATTAGGGTATACTAACCTAAGGTTGTTGTTGAACCCTGGAAACAAGTGGTTGTTGTACAACAACCTGAGAAACTTGAACTTGACCCGAAACTGGTGGTTGCGAGGTAGAAGGACTAGTTTGTACTGGCTGAGATACAATAGCTTGAACCTATGACTGTGGTACAGTAGTAACAATAGGTGTAGTAGGAATAGCTGACACAATTTGCATTGGTTGTGTTGGATACAAAATCCTTGGTTGAATTGGCATTGTTGGTTCATTGAAAAACTCTAATTCCAGGTTGACCTGAATATTGCGGGATATTACCATATGATGTCCCTCCAAAATAAGGAGGATATGGTGAATAAGAATATTTCTCTCCATATGGTGGCAATCCAGTATTTAATGGATACATAGGTCTTTATTGATCAGATTTCCTAGCTCGATATTGATATGCAGGATCAAACTATTGAGTTCCCGTTAGAGAAGAACTAGTTAGAATTACAGTTGAGGACATGGGTGATGACCATGGTGTAGAAGCAACCCTTGAGTGGGTTCTAGATAAATATTGGTAACCAACCGGCAGACGATTCACCATATAGGTGTAACTCAAGTGTGGTAGAAAACATCGAAGATGTTGCAACATAAAATTCTGCCGCAGCTACATCAGATGATACAGTCTGGGATGTTGACAGTTGTTCAGCCATAGTTAATTGACCCAAAAGTTGTCCTAAAGAATCAACGGGTGCTTGAAAATAAGCAGGATCAAATGGAGTGGTAAAATGAGTAGTATGAGGGTAAAGATAAAGCCCAACTCCAAAGTGGAATGGGGTTCCTGGTGTAGAATCTTCTTCTAATTCTTCCTCTATAGAAATTAAACCTAGTGGAAGAACTTCACCGACTGGTCAGTAAAATATTTCTGGTGTTGATAAAGTTGAAGTTTCAGTAGTTACTGATGTCTAAGGGGTAATCGGTTGATCATCTTCTGGTAAAGTAACAACTTCTGAATGTTCAAATTCGAAGTCTAGATGCTTAGGTAAATGAACAACAGTTTCAGAAAGAGGTTCCTAAACAACTTCAGGTTCAGCTGTAACTTATGTTTGAACTGGGATAGGTTATGGATTAACTTCTGGTTAAACTGATTCAGGTTCAGAAGTAATTTCTTGTTGAGAAACTTCAAGTTGAGAATAAACTTGTTGTTGAACAACCTCAGTTACTGTTTCACTAGGATCAATGCTAATGTCCTCAAGTAATTGTGAAACTTCTCCTTTAGAAACGGATGTACCAGAAATGGTTGGAGTAACTGGAGTCTCAGTACTTACCGAAATAGATGATTCAGGTAATTCAGATGAAGAACTAAGAGTTCTTGATGTACTAGACTCAGTTAAGCGAGACCTCTTTGACCAAATAGGTGTAGCTTCGGGCAGCAAAGGCGGTTTGCTCGTTGTTCTCTGCGAATGATTGGGTAAGGGTTGATGTTCCTCCAGGATTGCCGATTAATTTTATTATCAGAAAAGAAATAAACAAAAAGGGGTATACTAGGCAAAAGGTTTACCAAGCAACTGTGAACTACAAAATACTTCCTGGTGAACTAAGAGGTATAGGTAAGCAATCTCCCCGAATGCTGTGTTCGGTGTATCACAGTGTCCAAGGTGGCCGACTCGGTTACTTAAGGATGGATAGCAACCTAGAGTTGTCCTCCCATATATACCTGAAGGTATGTGGAGGCCCAGTTCATATAAGCACCATCTAATGAAAAACCGCACAGTGAGAGCATTCCCATGTACTTTATGTACTGTAACAACACCCTATATACCCAAAGGTACGTGGATGAGCTACGATATACTCATGTACGTGGAATGAGGTATCACACTCGGGATGTATTGCAGACAAGTTAGTGACAACTGCTTTGTTTTACAACATCGGAGCACATATCTAGCCTAGAACCACTAAATGTTCATGTTAATGACAATGATCCATTAGGTAAATTGATTTTAATTTTAAGTTGATCTTGCTTAGGAATTTTCCTTTCAATTTCACCACGTGATGTATTATGAAATTCCTAGGAATGCAACTATCATGATAACCATTCTTTCCATTCAATTTAACGATGAAAATCCTAGATACTTAGGGATAGAGCAATCATATTTCTTTCGATCAAAGAGAAAAGAGCACAATCTAATGCAATTTCCCTACACTATTCCTATCAGCACACACAAACTTTTTCAGTGCAACATGCATGTATTTCTTTCCGATTTCCTTGTAGAATTTCCTGCAAATTCTCTACAAATCTACCTCTGAGATCTATGTAGAAAATCTGACTATAGATTAACTTGATAATGCAATATACCAAAGAAAAATACAATAATCTACTTCTACTATCAAACTTGCGGAATCTTAAAGGATTTGAGAAAGATCAAGGTGAAAACATATAACCAGAAGAAGAAGAATCAATGCACATGAAACACAGAAAATACTCAGGGGAAAGCCTCAGCTAAAAACCCCACTATCTGTATTATCATACAAGGTGGAAATATCTTAGAATTACACAAAGCCTTAGCTCTCATAGCTAGCTAGCTCTCAGTACAATCCTCTTAGATCCTCACAGGAAAAAAAAGCTTCTCCCAAGCCTTCTCCTCTGCCCTCCAGGCCTCCTATTTCCTTGCGCAGTTTCTCCTGGGTGATCCTCCTGTTACCAAGTGTAACACTGATCACTCACACTGATCTCACACCTTGTAAAGCTACGCAATCCTCAAGGAACCTTTCCTTGATTGCATGGATGGGTTTCCTTTATAGGAAAACACATGCAACTGATAGTAACCTATCCTTGACATTTAGCTCGACTGGGTCTTTCTCTGAATAGACATGCATGAGTTTCTGATGAGGGAATCTTTAGTTATCTAGAGTACATTGATTGAGTGCATGCATGCATCAACTGACTGATAACTCACAATTAGTTCCTCAAACAATTTGGAACTAATTTAACTGGACTTAACTCAGTAAACTGAGCTAACTAATTACAACTCAAATATAACTCAATCTTATCTCCTTAATTTAAGGGATAACTGTTGCATGACTTCATAAATACTTCTAACTTGAATTTATCCAATTAATTAATCCATAATGAATTAATTAATTATTTCCAAGCAGCTGGTGAGACTAAATTTGAATTTAATTCACAATCTTAATTCAAGGACAAATTAAAATTGGAATTTATGGATTCTATTTTTATCATTTCTTGTTGCTATTTTCAACACTCCCTCTAAACAAGAAAGGAATTCAACTCGATCCCAATCATGAACCTTTGGAATGTTATGCATGCAACACTTCTCTCTAGTGTTGTTGCTCCAGCAACTTCAGAAACAAAAAAGGACATCCAACCCGAATCAGTATGATGCATCTGTCATCAAAGTCTCTGACTGCTATTGCCTCTGTCAACTGAAAATTTTGCACTTCGGCTGACTCTGCCTTTCTGCACTGTTGTCAATCCTTCTTTGTGCTCTTTAGTATCTAACTACTCTAGCCTCTGTCACTTTGGTCTCTGACTACATCAATCCCAGTAATTACTCCCACTACTATGTAATTTGGGCTTCTGTAGCAAGGTACGATCCATGAGATAAAACCTCTCAATGGACCTTGCTCAATTTCAGCGTTCTTGAGACTATCACTTCACATCGCCCCACCTCACACCTAGAGGTATGGCTGCATGTGATCCCTCTGCCCACTTCTCCAATTGTGGTTCCTCCACAATTGTCTGAGACTTCTTCTATGACTGCATGTTGAGAGGTAATTTACTCTCCCTCTAAACCACCAAGTCTCTAACATTTGCCTTGCTCCTCAAGGCTTTGCATGCATCTTGAACCTGAAGAGCATACATGTTCTTAACTTGTGAACCGATCTGTTTCACCTGTCTCGTGGTGATGTGTCTAAGGAAAATCTTTCCCTTACTAAAGACAACATTGTAGCCTTTGTCCTCCAACATTGCGACTGATACCAAGTTCTTCTTCAGTCTAGACACATACTTCACATCTGTCAAGGTGATAGGAGCTCCATGCTCCATCTAAAAAGCAACCGTTCCCACTCTTGAAACACTAAACCTTTCGTCGTCACCCATCTCTATGTGCATCTTGAGGTCTTTCTCCTCCAAGGCATTGAATAAACTTTTATCGTTGGTCATGTGGAATGAGGCTTCACTGTTAAGATACCAACCACAACCCATCATCGATGACACCATGCATGCGATGAGGGTAAATTCGATTTCGAGCTAAGAGGCTAATGCCTCACCTTCCGATCCTTCCGAGGATCTTCTTGGACTTCTTCGATGGGCAATTATTCGCATAATGAACCATATCATGACAATTAAATCATCTCACTTTAGACTTGTCACCCTTCTTCCCTTCATGAGAAGAATTCGATTCGGAATGAGACGCCTTCCCCTTCCCTTTCCTTGCCCTACTTTCTAAGGCCAAATTTTCTTCATCATCATCTTTGGATGAAGAACCATCTCAAGTGCTCCTCATGATCTCCTCCTACATGAGATCCGACCACAATTGTTCCCAGTCCAACAGTTTCTCCCTTCCATTCATAGAGTCCTAGTAGCTATTCCAGCTCTTTGGAAGGCCAAGGAGAGTGAAGCTCACCATATCATCATCAACAGTAGTTATTCCCACAATTCCAAGCTCATCTCTACAGGTGGTGAGCTTGTTTAGATATGTGGAAATAGTATTGTTGTCCTCCATCTTGATTCTTCAAAGCTTATCCTTGAGCACCAATTTCCTCTGGTTACTACTGTTCTGGTAGAGGTCCTTCAATTTTTTCCACATTAAATATGGATTATCCTTCCCATGGAGACTCCAGATAATATGGTCTCGAACTCCCTCAAGGATGATATGTCTCGCCCTCGCCACACACTTCTTCCACTCAGCCATCTCTTGTGCATTAGTTGAACCTGGCTTTGGGATTTCTTGATCAATGAAATCCTTCAAGCCATTGTCTTCTAATACAACCTCCATGCAATCTTTCCATGTTTTGTAATTTGAGCTGCCTTCCAAGGCATACTTGAGTCTCAAGCCATAGAAGACCATTGGCCAAACTTGAAGTATGATATGAATTCAATTTGCACTTGCAACCCCAAACTTCAAACTTTGAATATTATTCTCCGTATACTGTTCACGGTTGCGATAAACTTTGGTTCGATAAACTTGGCTCTGATACCATGTAGAATTTCCTACAAATTCTCTACAAATCTACCTTTGAGATATATGTAGAAAATTTGACGATAGATTAACTCGACAATGCAATATACCAAAGCTAAACATAATAATCTACTTCTACTATCAAACTTGCGGAAGCTTAAAGGATTTGAGCAAGATCAAGCTGAACACATATAACTATAAGAAGAAGAATCAATGCACACAAAACACATAAAATACTCAAGGGAAAGCCTTAGCTAAAAACCCCACTATCTATATTATCATACAAGGTGGAAATATCTCAGATTTACACAAAGCCTTAGCTCTCATAGCTAGCCATCTCTCAGTACAATCCTCCTGGATGCTCACAAGCACACAAAGCTTCTCACAAGCCTTCTCCTTTGCCCTCCAAGTGTAACACTGATCTCGCACCCTGTAAAACTACACAATCCTCAAGGAACCTTCCCTTGACAGCATGGATGAGTTTCCTTTATAGGAAAACACATGCAACCGATAGTAACCTGTCCTTCACATTTAGCTCAACTAGGTCTTTCTCTGAATAGACATGCATGAGTTTCTAATGAGGGAATCTTCAATTATCTGGAGTACATTGGTTGAGTGCATGCATGCATCAACTGACTAATAACTCACAATTAGTTCCTCAAACAGTTTGGAACTAATTTAACTAGACTTAACTCAGTAAAATGAGCTAACTAATTACAACTCAAAATAACTCAATCTTATCTCCTTAATTAAGGGACAATCTCTTTAATTTAAGGGATATTTGTTGCATGACTTCAGAAAGACTTCTAACTTGAATTTATCCAACTAATTAATCCACAATGAATTAATTAATTATTTCCAAGGAGCTAGTGAGACTAAATTCGAATTTAATTCACAATTTTAATTGAAGGACAAAATAAAATTGGAATTTTTGGATTCTATTTTTATCATTTCTTGTTGCTATTTTCAACATTCCTTAATGTGAATATGAACAAAAGGAAATATGCACATACAATCAATCAATCAATCTTTCGTAAGAACAAAGACTTTTACGACAGTTCTAATTCGAAGGAAGAGAAGACTTTACGACACTTTCTTTCGAATGAAGACTAATCAACTATATTCTGACTTTGAATATTGATCAATAATGACAAAGAAAACATTAAGAAACATTAATCATTCAAATCAAAGTTGGGCTAGACCAGGAGATAGAAACTTACTGAGACATAACATTCATTGATCAATCAACAAACAAACAAACAAAGAAAAGTTGGCAAAAACACTTTCCAAAGGTGGGAATCTGATCCTAGGAGGATCAGCATAGCCCAGAGTGGGAGACAGTGCACTTCAGAGCACTGTCCCTAAGCCAGGGGCGCTCTGCAGCATATTGTGTCCCTCACAAGCCTGCGTTGGTGACAGTAAGCCATTTCAAGAGGTAATTTGGCACAGTTTTGACCAAGTTTTCAATGTAAAGAGCTGAATTACAATCTATGAACACAAATAAGGTCTACAAGGATGTCTTAAGAGGTGGAAAGCTACTAGGAAAGAGGATCATCCCCAGCGGAGTCGCCAATTTGTTTTGGAGAATTTGGTATCTACGGATAAATACTAATTCCCTAGATAAATAACTATATCTAGAACAACAGTTTAAAGTGTTTTAGACTTTTCCTATAAGCAATAGATAAGATGAGAAGATAAGAAGACCCACTTGTAGTTCCGCTTTCCTCTCATCTCCCTTGTATCGATATTGTCGCTCCTTCCCATACTTAATACGCTTGAGAAGTATCATGTAAACACAATAACAACAACAAAAAGAACCAATCAAAGCACACGATCTGTTGAATATACGTGAAAGGAATCAGATACAATTCACACATATAAGCATTATGAAACAATACAAACATATGGGAAAAAGGTTCAAACACTTTATTAGATAGAAAAAGGAATTACAAACATTGGTGTCTGATTCAAAGCCATTCCTCCAGCTTGGATCCCATCCAAATAACATCAAAAGCATGAAAAACTTGTAGCATTACAATACTTGCTTTAAAGCCAAATCTCATAGCAGCATTATCTCCTTACAATTCAACATAATTGAGCCCTTGATCACTTAGATGAGTCGTCAATTTATAGGAAGATGAAGGAGGTTTTTTCATAAATGGTGGCATTGAATGGCCTTCCATACTTAGAATTAGTTCCATGGAGGAAGGAATGAGAGGATAGGATGCACCTTAACTCATTCCTCTTCCATTTTCGAGCTCATAGGAGTTTATAAGTTAGGGAACCTTCTAGATGACTCCAAAAGATAAGAATATTCCCCAAATCCTACGTGAATTTCGCTCATTCTCACCCAGCGCAGGTGAAAGGAAGCTTAAGTTCTTTGCAGAGCACCCTAGCAGTGGACTCAATTTCTTTGTAGTGCACCTTTACAAGGGCTTACCTGTGCTAGTCCCTCTAGAGGTTGTTTCTGGATGTCTTCAAGTCATGAAACTGTCTGGGAAGGAGGCATTCAAAGGGGTGACTTGTTTAGGGCATGAAGCAACTAAAATTAACGTTTGATGAGCCCTAAAACATTGATCTAGATGTTGGTATTTGATGTGCCCAAATGGATCTGTAACACACATGTAGCTTATGTTTTAAAGTTACTTTATGTAAAAGTGTTCTCACCCATTATAAAAAGTGAGTCACTTATAATTCTAAAGTCTCTTTATCTTTTATTTAAGTTACAATTTAGTGGGTAGCTCATAAAGTACCATTGTAAAAGTGACTTTCATTTATTTATAAAAGTGAATCACATAATTGTTTTTTAAAAGTGAGCTAATTAGGTTTATGTTTGGAAAAAGAGGGTGGGGGGTGGGGATTTTTCTTAAATATCACATTATCATTCATTTTAGCACATTCTCGCACTTCGCCGGCATCTTCAACAACTCTTTTTCAAAAAGCCATAACTTCTTCATCTGGAAGCTGTTTTCAGAGCTGTTTTTTTTTTAATCAGCACAATTTTTCAAGATCTTTCCATTGGAACACTTAGTTTCAGCATCTACAACTTCATTTTTTATTAAAATGGAAAGTCCATGCCAAGTTATTCTTGACAGCACCAACTACTTCCAATGGTGGTCCTATATTGTGGATTTACTTAGAAGTAAAGGTCTTTACAGAATAGCCTTAGGCCAAGAAACCAAACCTCAAGATGAAAATAAGGAAACCAAATGGGAAAATAGGCAAGATCAAACACGTGGGTTGATAGGGATGTCTATTTCTCCAGACCTTAGATTCCATATCGCAGAACTTGATACTCCTAATGAAGCAATGAAACAAATCACTAAAGTTTTTGGAATTAAAAATGAAATTAGAGCCCATCAACTCGAAAATGAGTTTCTTACATTGGACCCCAATAATGTTTCTTCCATTGAAGATCTTTTTTCCAAGTTCAAGACCCTTAGACTTTTCTTGGAAGGTGTTAAAGTTAATAAAGAAGATGGTAGCCTTATCTATTCCATTCTTACTAAGTTGGGACTGGCCTACTCTCTGTTTGTTTCCACCTTCCATTCTCCTAGAGAAGCATTTATTTCTCAAGGACAAGACTACAAGTCCCCCTCTTTTGATGCCTTTTGTGATTCTTTAATAAGAGAACAAGAAAAGCTCTTATATCTTGGTCTTCTTAATCTAGAAACTCTTCTAAGAAAGCCTTAGCTGCCCAGCAACAACCAAATTCAAAGAATCCTAAGAAGCAATATCCTAAAAATAATGGTCCTAAACCAAACAAGGGTCCTATGAAATTTCAGTCTCAAAATGAAAAATCATTTCAACAAAATGATAAGGCAAATAAAAACAAAGGGGAGAAGACTGATAGACATTGCCACTTTTGTAATCGAGATGGCCACTTAGAATCCAAATGCTTTAAGAAGATGGAAGCCTTGGAAGCAGAAATGAAGAACCATAACATCCATTTAGAGCACTCTTCAACTTCAACTTCATCTTCAAGAATAGCACTTTCTACATGTGGTTGTCAAGCATCTCGGTCTGGTTATGCACTAAATGTATCTTCTTCTTCTCATTCTCATGAGTGGCTCATTGATTCTGGAGGTTCTTATCACATGGCCAAAAACAAAGCCATGTTTTCTTCTTTAAATGATTGTAACACCAAAAATATATATGTTGGTGATGATAGATCTCTTAGTGTTGTAGGGACGAGAACTATTCATCTAGACAATGGTCAATTTAATGATGTATTATGTGCTCCAACCTTATCCTGCAACCTTCTATCTGTATATCAGTTAAGGACCTAAGATATCCTAGACAGATTTTAGCTATTGATGTTGTTGATGATTCTACAAGGTTGTATTAGTTTAACAACTTTGGGTCATCAAATCTTCCCTCAGTTTTTGTTGCTCATAATGTTGAAGTGAGCAAACTTTGGCATGAGCGATTTGGTCACTTAAACTATCGTTCCCTTCAGAATCTATGTAAAGAAAATATGGTGACAAGTCTTCCAATGGTATCTTGTAGAGATGGTGTTTTTTCCGGATGTGTACTCGAAAAACATCATCCGGACAGTTTTGAAAAATGTGCCTCTTGGCACGCCTTAGCCCCTTTACAACTTGTGCATAGTGATTTATGTAGTCTACTTCTAGTTGTTTCATTCTCTGGCTACAAGTATTTCTTAACTTTCATTGATGATTTCTCCATATGCACTTGGATATACTTCTTAAAACTCAAGAGTGAAGTATTTAACATGTTCTCGGCCTTTAAGGCCTTTGTTGAAAAACACTCTGGACATCAAATTCTTAAGCTAAGATCTGATAATGGCGGAGAATATTTTAACAACAAATTCATCAACTTTTTCACTGAGAATGGAATTCAAATTCAACATACTGTTCCATATAATCCACAACAAAATGGTGTAGCTGAAAGGAAGAATCACACCTTAAAGGAAATGGCTAATTGTATGCTTCAATCTAAAGGACGTAGTCTTAATTTTTGGGCAGAAGCAATTAACTATGCAAATTACATAGTAAATCACACTCCTACTAAGGTTTTAAAGAATATCACTCCAGAAGAATCATGGAGCTCAATTAAACCAGATGTAAGTCACTTTCGTGTTTTTGGAAGTGAAGCATGGGCCATATTCAGATGAGAAACCATAAGCTTCAGAACCTAAGAGTGAAAATTGTATTTTTGTTGGATATTTTGAAGATGTCAAAGGATATAGACTTATTCCACTTAAGTCCAAAAATGTTATCATTAGAAGAGATGTAAATTTTGCTGAAAATATATCGGCCTACAAGCCTAGTTCGACAGATGTGCCACATCTCTCTATCCCTTCTACTTTTGAAAATATTTCTTCTTTAGATGATGAAAACGAGGATGACAATCCTCCCCCACCTTCTCAAGATCCTCCTTCAGCGCCTTAGCTTCCAAAATGGGTCTGTGCTACTTGGGATGTAGCAAATGCTTTTGCTGGTGATCCTATAGATCAGCGACGTACACGCTCTCATCCTGACACCTTTGCAGAAGCTTCATGCCATCCAGATTGGGACACAGCTATGAATGAATAATATCGTTCATTATTGGCAAATGATATAGGGGATATTGTTCCTCTACCAAAGGGATAAAAACTTGTTAGATGTAAATGGGTTTACAAAACCAAGTATGGACCAGATGGAAAAGTTGATAAACATAAAGCTCGTCTTATTGCTAATGGTTTTTCACAAATTGAAGGCATTGACTATATTAAAATGTTCTCCCCTGTTGCCAAAATGAACTCTACCCATCTTGTTCTTTCGTTTGCTGCCTCTTTCAAATGGGAAGTCCATCAGATGGATGTTAAATCTGCCTTCTTGCATGGGAACTTGCATGAAGAAATCTATATGGAACAACCTACTGGATTTATACAAATAGACTCCAACCTTGTATCTTGGCTTAAGAAATCCCTTTATGGTCTCAAGCAAGCCCTGTGGGCTTGGTATGCCAAAATGGATAATTTTCTTTCAGAAAATGGCTTTTCTAGGTGTCATTCTGACAATACTGTCTACACCAAGAAAGTGGGCAAGTCCCTTATCATTCTTGTTCTTTATGTTGATGATCTTATCCTTACTGGTAGTGATCCCAACCTTATAAACCATGTGAAGTCCAACCTTAAAAAGAAGTTTGAAATGATAGAGTTAGGACACTTGCATTATTTTCTTGGTCTTCAAGTCTTGTAATCAAAGGAAGGTATTTCCTTTCCCAGTATAAGTATGCATGTGATCTTTTACGCCATTTTCACATGGAAGACTGTAAGCCAACCCTTTCTCCCTTTCAGTCTGGAGCCAAACTTTCAGTCACTTGTACTTCCCCTGAAGTTGATGCTACCTTATACCGTCAACTTGTGGAAAAACATTTGTATCTGACCCATACTCGTCCTGACCTTTCCTTTATTGTTGGCCTTATTGCTCGGTTTATGCAAAACCCACATGAAAGTCATTGGAAAGAAGCTAAAAGAATACTTCGTTATTTTCGAGGCACAGTTCAGTTTGGGATTCATTACATTGCAAAAGCATCTCCTCTATTGGTTGGTTTCACCGATTTTGATTTGGCTGGTGACCCTAATGATCGGAAGTCTACTGCAGGTTATGTGTTCACTCTTGGTTTAGGACCTATTACATGGGCTTGCAAGAAAAAAAGTGCCATTTCTCTTTCTTCAACAGAAGCAGAGTATCGTGGTGTTGTAGAAGCTAGTAAGGAAGCATTGTGGCTTCGTCAGACCCTGTTAGAGTTTGGCATTTAGCAGCAACATCCGAACACACTTTGATGTGATAATCAAAGTGTCATTCAACTATGCAAAGATACAGTCCAACATTAGTGAAGAAAACACATTGAAATGCACATGCACTTCATCAGAAAGCTCATTCATGACCATGTTCTTGAAGTGCAATATTGTTCAATAGATGATCAAGTTGCAGACATCTTTACAAAGGCTATCATAGAGGAGAAGTTTATTAAAATTCGATTTATGGTTGGAGTTCAGGAAGTTGTTGCTAAGGGAGGATAGGCTCTAATGCCTCCTTCATTCTCCTATTATGTCATATTTGTACGCCCTTCAATCCTATCCCAAGTTTTTCTTAAGAGGGGATGTTAGGATATTGCGACATATAGGAAATAGTTAAGTAAAGTTAGGTAAAGTGTGTTTCTTTACTATGAAATTTTGTAACTTACAATCCAACGATCACGATATTTTCTAGACATGAAGTGATCCGACGTTTCATTCTCTCCTCATTATTACCAACATTTGATCCATGGATTAACACTCAATTGGTCCATGATATCTATTTAAAGAGCATGGAGGGTCATTTGTAGGGTAACCATTCATGAGAGAAGCTTATGTAAATTTTCATTCTTTTATTAATAAATTGCCTGAAGTGGTTGCATTGGCTCAGGTCGTGGATTGTTTCCCTCTTTGAGGGTTTTAACCATGTCAAGAATATTGGTGTATTGATCTGTGATATGTTTGTGAGCAGTGTCCTTTGGTGTTCTGTCTGAGGAACTTACCCTATAATTACAAATTTACCTTAGATAGCTTAGGGTATACCTCAAAAAAATCACTTCATGACCAACAAAGTTGTCCTCAGAGTGAGCCTCAGAATAGGCTGAAACCAAACTTCAGAAATGGTTAAAGATGACCCTTTAAAAGGGCCTCAGAACAAACCCTTAAAAATCCCATGAAGTAGCCTCAAAATAGGTGCAAAAGTGTTTCCAGAATATCTACCTCATAAGAGTACGAAAGTAGGCCTCAAGAAGGCTAAAAGAAGCCTCAAAAATATGTTTTTTCTATCACTAAAAATAGTCTCATAAGGGTGTGAAAGTATTCCATAAAGGTCTATCAAACAAGGCTGAAAATCTCAACTATAGTCCAATGAATCCACATAAATATATACAAAGTTTAATCCTCAAAGAAACTTCATTAACTCAGCCTTCTACTTAAGATAATCATGACTTCTCTGGCCTCAGAATTTCAGAGTCATTTTTGTTAGGTTATGCATGAGATATTGATAATATTGGAGGGAATCCAAGGCCTTTATTTATACTAGATAAGGTGGATTTTAGAGGGGGCCTGACATGTGCAAAGACTATGGATATGACCAAAACTCTAATATTTGAATTATTTTCATAATTAAAACTCCTTGACATGAACCTCCTTTTCAAGCCAATTTTGGCTAGGATATTCCTCATTTGGAGGAATTATTGGTCAACCCAAGACCCACACAATTTAAACAATTTTTCTTGAATATGAGTGCCAATATTTAACAAATCATCAAGTTGCTTTTAGTATCTCATTTTGGGGCACCTTGACCACATAATGGGGCTCCAACTTTGACAAGACATATCTCCTCAACAGTGAGGAGTTATGTGGCATGCCACATACCATTGAAAACGACATGATGAGGACAAACACATGATGATAGTCTTGAGAGAAAAAACAATGATCCTCCAAATCATTTTCTTCATCAAATGTGGGTCTTCTTCTAGATGTTGTTTGGGTTGACATAAATAAAAAACAAATTCCAACAATTTTATTGACCTTCATTCCTTAATAATATCATTGATTTGATAGTTTTTGAAGGTGACGAATTAATTATAGAATTTCTTACTAGCCATGATACATTAAAAAATGCTATAATAGATTATGAATAACATGAAAAGACACTAGAAAGTTGTAAGGAAGCAATGAATAATTTAATGACTACTACTTTCCATAAGATGCAATTACCTTAGAAAAATATTTGACTTGCAAGATAAATTCAAGAGACCATCTAATGTCAAAACTACTAAAAAAAAGTGAATCTTGGGACATGTTGTCATGATAAGAAAAAAAGGCTTACCAAAAATTGTTCAAGAAATATCGGAATATATTCACATCGACATATGATGATTTGAAAATGACATGAATTATGTTGTTTAACAATGACTAGGTAAAATCATATTAATAAAAACTACAACTAAAGTTGCAATGAAAACTACATCATAGTGATATTCTACAAGTTTCTAGAATAGCCATTCAATAGTCCAAAAGAGATATACGACAATCCCAAAACAGAGTTTAACTTTGTCCTTATACAAAACTACCTAGTACTTAACACTATATATTCTATATCGTATGCCTAAGATTTTTATAGCCCTAAAAGACATAATAATTATAAAAAAACATAACGACTCACAATTTCCTCCACAACTACACTAATACGCCTAGGTTCCTAATTCACAACTTCAATTTCCTCAACAATATTATGCACCTTTAAGACTCTTTTGGATCTCCTTGAGAAGAGTTTCCCAAGATTTTTTGGTTTGAGGCCATGGATTAATATGCCTTGCTCAACATGAGTGCCACATTTTATAAGATTTTGCATTTTGCTTCCAAAACTTCTAGCTACTACTTCAATTTCATTAGAAACTCTATGTTTTTGGATATCTAGGTCATAATCTAATATTATATCTCATGAAATTTTTTATGCAACATTATGTTGAGTACACAACACACCCTAGATTATTTAAAATACAGGTACCACATTTTTTTATTTCATGACTAGTTTCATGCATGTTAAGAAGTTTCTCCTTTTGATTGACTTCATACATTTTCTCCGATTTATTTTCATGCATTATTTTTAGTTTAATGAGTGTATTTAATTTGAAGGAAAACTCCCAAAAATTCTAAGTTCAAAAATCATGTTTTAATAACATCAATAAGTTAAAAAAAATTTAGACAAACCATTTTGTACATTGTCAATGTAAAAAATATGATGTTTTTCCTAGAGCATTGACATGATTACCATGGTTTTTCTCAGAGCATTGGTAGACTGGGTACTTTTAAGAAACTATTGAAAAGAAAACTTTTGGGGAGCACTAAAAAGAGACATGTTTCTATGAAAGCATCAATAAAATCAATTTCACATTTTCTCCTTACCATCAATAACTTTTAGATTTTTGTTGAAAAGTGCTATAAAGTAAGGTTTTTGAGAAGTGTTACAAGTCATTTTTTCGCATCCAATCAAATGGCCCTGAACTCGTATCTATCATCATTCATTGACACTTTACATCAATCCCCTACAAAGCCAAAATAATTCTCTTTCCAAAAGTTACAATAATCTTGGATTACATTGGCTAAAAAAACCCTATTTTTGTGGATCATCACCCTTACCTTTAAGACAGACTATGTTGACTCAAGTTGCACACATGGACACTGTGTTGGCCAGCACAAGTTGCTTTCTCAAAAAGTGCGATGACAGTGGGAAATGAGTAAAAAATAAAAATTAATTTTGAAGTTTCTCTTTCTAGAAGCTTCAAAAGTGGTTTCAACCATTTAGTATTTGATCAGATCTCAAGCTTCTACTATTGAGGTCTTATCTCTTATCTCCTAAAACTTACCTCCCTATAATGTGGATCTAAGTCCTATAATGGTAAGTCCCAAACCACCTTGTTTACCCTATAAATTCACTACCTCCCATAGAGTCTAGGTTGGCTTTTAGAGACTCTGAATTATGCCCTTATGCTATTCATTTGTGTCTAGAGGTCCATAATCCATCCATGTGATTGAAGGCTTGCTCTTGTGGAAAAGGAAGGACAATATAGCTGGGAGAGATTCACATGATCAAGGCATACAAGGGTTGTAATCTTTTCTAGCCTTTATTAATGCAAAAATGTATTGTTTCCCCTATACTTATGTCTTATTTACACATATGTATAACATGAATCTCTGAATTCTTGTTTAGATATGTTTGTATATGTTATTTGTATGTTTTGGTTCTCTTGCTTGTTTAAGATGATTTGCAGGTTCCACTTATAGAAATTGTAGTTGGAGCTAGAACTAACAAGTTAGGAGAAGGAGGAAGCTTGCGTTGGATTCCAAGTAGGTTTTCTTCCCATATTTCAAACATCTCTAAGGAAAGCATTGTAGTCTTGTCTTGGTTGTTTCTAGACTAAGTCACTAGGTCTGGGGAGATTGCTTCTATCCACAGAAGGAATCTATCCACAAAACAAGAAGCGTTGAGGAGTTTTGGTGGTCTATCAAAAGGCTCAACATATAACATTTTCCCCCAACGTTAGGTTAAACTTGACTCGGTGCAAGAGTCAAAGTTGTTAGGTCAACAATGGTGATTTTAGGCACATGGTATTGGTGATTCAAGGTATTGAGCATATGTATTACATGTAATCAAGCCCATTAAAAGGAGTGAAGTAAGCCCATTATGATGTGTTAGGAGGTGAGAGATGATAAATCACTTGGATGACTTGCAAGGTTTGGTCAAGGGAATGATAAATCTATTAACTACTTTTTAATGGCTTGGGTTTTTTAGGATAAATCACATGTGATTTACATGTGCATACTGCTATGATTAGTTATAATTAATTTTCTCTTGCTTTATTAATTATTTCATTGAGTGTCAATGAGTTTTGAGGGCCTACCAAAAAATGTCTCAAGCAAGTTTTTTTTTCAAGCATTGAGGGGAATGTTTTTAGAAATCTTAGATAGGAAAAAGCTTTCAAAAGAGTGCCTAAAAATGTTGATGTTATGTTTTTTCCAAATATAATATGAAGAAAATAGGGGTTTTGACAAATTTTGATTGGAAAAAGATATTTTTAAAAGTGTTATAAGAAAACATGTTTTAGAAAAAAATAAGTCTTTTTTTTAAAACTTATATAACAAAAATAAGTTTGTTCAGAATTCCTGATAGCAAAAGAAGTTTTTATTCCTCATAGCAATAGAAGTTTTTTTCAAAGTGTCCATGGAAAAAAGGATTTTTTGGAAAAGCATCAATGAGAAAAAATAATGTTTTTTGGAAAACATTGAAAAAGGGTTAAACATTACCCAATGAGATTAAAAGACTTTTTTCAGTATTGTCATGATAAATTTTGATTTTGAGCTTTGTCTAAGGCATGCCTTATACGGATGGAAAGGTATCATCGAGCTCTAAAACGTTGTAGTTCTAATTTTTCCTTTGTTTTAATGGTTTGTTTTAGATTTTTAGAAGAAAGGTGTAATATGAAAAACGTTTTTAGTGTTTTCAGAACTTTTCATTTTGATCCCTATTTTGAGAATGCTTTGTACTATTGGAAAGGTATCATTAAGTTATACAATTTTGTTGTTATATATTCTTTCTCTCTCACTCACTCACTCACTTTCTCTCTCTCTCTTACTTTGTTTCAGATTTACGAAGGAAAGGAAAGGAAATTGGGCTATGGAAATGATCTAAATGTTTTTCATTTTAATATTAGTGGATTATTTTATTTATTTATATAAATATGTTATGATCCAAGTATAGGCAAGGGGAATCTTATGCCATGGCAAGCACAATTCTAAATTCATACGGTGCAAATTAAAATTATTTTGTTAGCTAAAATATAAAAGCATGAGAGCGAAGTTGGGGAATTGCTAGTTGGTGCATGACCATTCCAATTTCCAAAGTAGTTAGATCATTAAAATAGAAAAATCAAATTAAAAGATGCATGCATGAGATTGCCCAAAAAGAACAACATGATGAATTGAATTATTTAATTAGGGAAACATTAATGAGGTTGAGCATGCATGAATGGAAGCTTTCATTCCATTGGAAATGTGGCTGATGGATGGGATTTTACATGTTTCAAGACTTTTGTTCATTAAAAATGTTGATCACCTTTTTTTTTTTTAATAACCAATTTTGTTTTATTCCATAATTAGTTTTTAGAATTATTTTTAATAATGAATTAAATGGCAAACTTATTCGTGATTCTTGGGATTATTTTACTAGTTGTATTATTTTGTAGAATTACTTCTTAGAAATAGAAAGTTATGGGGTTATTTCAAGTCAACGTTGACATGGAGCCAACATAGCTTGGGGAAGGGTCAATGGACATCTTGTCCGAGGGACCATCAAGGACGCACCTCTCGTTTACTGTGGATTTCTTTGGTCCTGTAGATCTACCAATTGACGACAAATCCAATCCATCTCATCTTCCAACTGATTGATTCTGGCTTGATGTCTCTGAACTTCCTATGTCAAGAAGAGAATCATGGCTGACTGTTGACCAATTTGCTGATAAAGGTCACTTATCTTGTCCTGCCTGTTAATTATGGGGCGTGGACAAATATTACAATGTCTGGAGCTGTCAAAAGTGAAGGAAGGAGTGTCCTTGATATCCATAGTATGCCTGCCTCCAAGGCTATGAAGAGACCCAAGCTTTCCAGAGGGGGGAGATGAAGGGGCTCATCGAACAGAGATGCCCTGAGAAAACCTGCTGAGCGAGAGAGGATATTTCTAAAGGAAGAGCACCACTGAAGACTGTGGGTAAGAATCCAAATAACCATGCAACACACGGGATGAAAAATCCACTAGACAGAGTATTACCTGTAGAGAGTCCAATAGGTATAAATTTGATCCAATCCCTACATTATAATCATGAGATTATCGATAATAAATGTAGCTCAGATTTCAGGGAGATCCCATGCTTCTGGGAGTGATGCCATTGCTGTGTTCATAAATTCACCATGATTCCTACCCATTAAACCTGGTATGAAGATGAATTCGGAGAAGCAGAGTCTGTATACAATAAACTCCACATTCCTTAAGCAAATGAACCTTTAGCGTTCATTCAGGCAGGATGCCACCTCACAAGACATGCCATGGACCCTTGGCCACTTGTTGGATCTCAAATGACTCTTCAAGGCAGACATTGGGAGCATAGGAAGGAGCTCTTTACCGTTGTCCATATTATAATGTATTCAGATTTAAGTCTTCAATTCTAATAGGAGGAATAAAGCTAATATATTCCTTTAAAGATGTCATGGAATAACCTAGGGAACCATTTATGTCACACTGACATTTTTCCAGTCGGCAGGCGAGATCTTCCTAAACATCTACTTCTTTGTTTTGGCTGCAAAGGATGTGAAAGTAGGAATTATATGAAAATGACTTAGCATGCAAAATATTCATCAAAGTAGCAGGGAGAGAAGGTTATTGTTTGGAAGAGCCCCTGATGGGAGGTGTTAGATTATAATGACGAAACCTCCAAGATGACTATGGAAGAAGTTGTGATTTTTGATCAAATTAAAGTCTATACATTTCAGAAAGATTATTCATTTTTTGACTTAACCCCCAAGTAAACTTTACTTATTGATCTCCATCAGGATTTAAGAGAATCTCTCCCCCTCTTGCTTCTCCTAGATTCTTAAACAATTGAAATATTCCAGTTATTTTGATTGACCATTATTGTGAGTTATCCTTTATTAATAAACTTCTCCAAGCTTCTTAGATTAATTTTATTTTTTGCATTAATAAATCATAAAAAAAACTTAAAAGGATAGAAATACACTTTTAACTAATTCATACAACTCATCAAAAAGTTGTTGAACCATAACCCAAATGATTATTCCATACCAAATAGGGAAGAGTCTAATAGGGTATCTTTCTTAGGTTTAATCCTTATTGTTGAGTATTGAGAATTCATACACCTTAATAGAATTGGTACTAGAAGGATGGTTGGATGACATGCTGAACAACATGGAGCTTTCATTCTAAAATGTATTAACAACCCATGGTTGTTCTCCATGTTTTTGCATGGATCATGCTTTTGGCCTCCCAATACCATTACATGGTATCTCAAAGAAAACAATATATCTCTTCTCTAAAATCAAATTTAATGGTCAAGGGGAGAACTCTACATTTAGGCATCATAGTGAAGTCAACCTTACATTCCACATAGTGTTTTTGGATAATAAAGTATATAGGTTGTTTAACTTCTCATTGAAAGGACAAATTCATGCTTGGTATTTGAAATAACCAACTAGATTAATTCATAGTTGGAAACAATTTATGTAATTTTTCCTAGATGTGCATGACAGTTATGACTAAAATTTGGAAAAGAAAAGATATTTTTTATGATGCTTTCTTTCTAAGGGTTGTTGGGTGTGGAGCCGAATTCAAAGGTCTTATTTTAGTCGTGTTTGGATCTTAGTCCCTGATGGGGGTTTTCCTCCCCACTATTGCTGCCAAGGGTGTCCGGGGGGCGGACCTTGTAAAATACCCAGAGTCAATCTAGGTCATTCATTAGGTGGAAAATATGGTGGTAGAAGTTATGTTAATTTAGGGTTTTTTCCCCCAAAAGGAAACCCTTGGTTTATATGAGGGAATTTTATTGTGGTTGTGTATAATTCTGTGTGAGAAAAAGAGAGGAGATGGTGTGAGATAGAAGAGGAAGTTACAATGGATTTGCTATAGGTTATATCCCTTCATTTTTCTAGATAATACAAAAGGAAGGACTGGTTGTTTCTCTAGGGATTTAGCCCAAATTGGGTGAACCACGTATATCTATGGCTCTCTTGTTTTATGATTTTATGTGTTGTGTTTATGCAATATTTTATGTGTTCCATTGATTTATTGTTTAATTTCCACAAATTGGTATCAAAGTTGAAGGTCTATTTGGGTAATAAACTCGCAAGAAGGAAGGGTTCCTTATTCGACTGGGAGAAATGGTAGAAGATGGGAGGTTTAGGGTTGAGAAGTTCAATAGCCAAAACTACTAGCTATGAAAGATACAAATGGAGGACTATTTATATCAAAAAAAATCTTTACCTACCATTGAGCGGAAAAGCAAATAAGCTGATGAATATGACAAATGAAGAATGGGATATTCTCGACATAAAGGCACTAGGAACAATACAGTTGTGCCTGGTAGGGTTGGTGGCTTTCAACATTTCGATGAAAATGACAACGAAAGGTCTATTGAAGGCATTATCCAAGCTATATGAAAAACCCTCAGCCTCAAACAAGGTTTTTCTTAAGAAACATTTGTTTAATGTGGAGATGCCAAGGATTTGTTAGTGATCATGTAAATGAATTTAACAAAGTTACCAATTAGTTAAGTTTTGTAAGGGTAAATTTTGACAATGAAGTTAAGGCTCTGTTGTTTCTATGCTCATTACTAGAAAGTTGGAATGGCTTAGTGATGATTATCAGTATCCTTGTCTCTGGTTCTTACACTTTATAGTTTGATGATGTTGTTGGTGCTATCCTTAGCAAGGATGCGAGAGAAAAGATCAGATGAGACACTAGGTAATGATTTGACTGTAGAGACTAAGGGAAGAAAACTAAAGAGAGAAAAGAGCCCATGATATTGTAATAAATCAAGGAAAGGCAGATCCAAATCCAGATCAAGGATACTGTGCTAGAAATGTGGAAAGAAAGGACATTTGAAAAAAGAATGTAAAATCGAAAGGGAAAAGAAGGAGATGGACAACAAGGGAACAATCATAAATCAAATGTAATAGATGTGTTACAATGTTCTTTGATTATTTAATTATAAAATATTATTGATACTTGGGTGGTAGATTTAGGGGTTTCATTCCATGCCACACCCCATAGGAAACATTTTCATGACTATGTTTAAGGAGATTTTGGACAGGTTCATATAGGTGATGATAAACCTTGTAAACATACTGGAATGAGTGAGGTGCTTATAAAATAACAGAATGGAAACCAATGGCTACTAAAGGAGGTAAGGCATGTTCCATGTCTAAAGAAAAATATAATTTCAACAAGGCAATTGAGAAGTGAAGGCTGTGTAACAACATTTACAAACAAAACCTAGAAGGTCACTAAAGGAGCCGTGACAATAGAAAAATGAGAGAAGGTTGGTACATTGTATTTATGCAATGGTATTTGTGATCCTGCTAATACTTTAACCTCCATAGGATAAGCTACAACATTGTAGCATCATAGGCTTGGGCACATGAGTGACATGGGGATACAAATTCTTCACTCAAGAAATTTGTTAATAGGTTTGAAGTATGTTGATTTGGATTCTGTGAGAATTGTGTTTATGGAAACATATGAGAGTTAGATTTCTCAGAGTTGGGAAAGAAAAGAAGAGTGAAAAATTAGAGCTTGCACATACACATGTATGGGAACCGACTTAGGTATCATCTCTCAGTGGATCTCACTATTATTTTACTTTTATTGATGATGAAACTAAGAAAACTTGGGTTTATTGTATTCAAAATAAATCTGATGTCTTTGATATTTTTAAGAAATGGAAAGCTCTGGTTGAGGATGAGATAGAAAATAAGTTGAAGTATCTCAAATACGATAATGGAGGTGAATGATGTAGCAATACGTTTAATAATTATTGCTCAAAATATGGAATTCAAAGAGAGAAGATAGTTCCAAGAACACCACAAGAAAATGGTGTGTCAGAAAGGATGAACAGGATAATCATGGAGCATGCAAGGTGTATGGGATTGCATGCATGACTGTCTTTACAATTTTGGGAAGATGTTGTAGATATTGTTATTTATTTAATAAATAAAGGGCCTTCAAGTTCCTTGGATTGTGGTATTCTCAGAGGAGGCATGGAAAGGAAATAAGGTAAACTACTCATTTCTAAAGACCCTTGGTTGTGAAGCATTTATCCACATTAATAAAGAAAACAAAAAAATCTTGACGCAAAATCAAAGAAGTGTAATTTTATTGGATATGGTGTTAATGATTTAGATTATTGCTTATATGATTATGAAAACCATAAAATCATTAAGAATAGAGATGTGTATTCATAGAAAGGATCTTCTACAAATATGAGTTGTAGAGAAAGAAACAAGAAAAGGAAAACATAGAATATGCAGTGCTCGATGACATCATAAAAAAAAAGTCCAAGGTGCCAGAATATCATAATGATCAACAACAACAACAACAACAACAAACACCTCAAACTCTTGCCAGTTCTATTAGAAGATCTACCAGGTTAAGTAGACCCCGTGAACGATACTATCCTTCATTATATTATTTATTGTTGACCAATTCTGTTGACCAAAAGATATGAAGAAGCAATGTAGTTAGTGTTAAAATTTTCAATTGTGGTAAAATTCCATCTTGGAAATCTCAAATGACCAAGATAATGATTGCATTAGATTCCTCTTTTTGATAGGACCAAAATCAACCCAAAGATCACCCAATTTGGTTAAGCGGAAGTTGAGTTATGAATTATTTTATTCATACATGTATTATGGAATGGGTCGACCCTAACCACATGAGGAACTACTTGGGTTAGTATTAACCCCAAGTCACCCCTCAGGAAATCCTATAAATAGAAGATACCTCAAGATGATTTGGACACATATTCTCTTGGAGAGATATTGTCATGGTTTACACAGGTTCGATGGAACGAGTTCACTCAAGGGTCTAAAATTACAGGTAAAAGGTTCGCTCTAGGTTGGGGTCTTCTGGATCTCTATCACTGACATGGAACATGGCATTTTGGTCCTTGGTTGTTGGCACATAAGCTTATGAGAGCGACTATAGACCCTTGGACTTTGGGTTCAGAGGCAGATCGGAAGGTTTTAGTCCCTAGCCGCTCGCACCAGATAGCCCTCAGAGTGACCCTATCATCTTGGTCACTCGTACAACTCAACAAGGATGTGACTTTTGTTTCTTAGTCACTCAGATAGCTTAGATAGGGAGAAACTTTGGGTCTTTACTGTTTAGTGTCAGAGTTGCACACATAGGGACCTCTTGGGAGCGAGTCTGCAGTGAAAGTCGCTCGCATAATGTATACATGAGAGCGACCCAGAAGTTTTAGTCACTCACAGATAGTGTTGATGAGGGCGACCCAATTCAAATCTAGGATTTTGACATCTTGGCATCAACTAGCTTCAGTGATTAGGTAGATCTAGGTTTCTCTCTATTTTTATACAAATTTGTAGATTTGTAGATCTAATTTATTAGTTTCTTCTACAAAAATATGTATTGGGATCATCGATAGTAACATTAGTGTTCAATAGTATTGGACACAACAACAAAAAATACAACAATTGACATCAGTTTGTGACAACACATTATAGCCATTAGTATGAGGATTCTTATTCCTAGCATGATTAGATTTGTTTCATAGATATCATTATTGTTTTACTGCATAGATAAAGTTATGGATCATTGTACTCTCTTTTGCTGCATCATTTGATGACGATCTAAGAAGAAGAAGATTTGCAAGGGTTTTCCTGTAGTGGGTTTTCCCTTGGTCTTGAACGAATCCAGGTGTCTTTGTATGTGTTCATGCTTTCTTTTACTATTCCTTTTTATGTTCCACTGCATTGATGATGATGGTGATGTTGTTTCTTTCTATGTAATTGCATATGCTGATATATAATGGTGTAGATCTTAATAATGTAATGATGATATGGGGTGAACTTAAAGTATTAATGGTGAAATGAAATTATCAAAGTAAAGAAAAATGTCACCCTAAGAAAAATTAACATGGTATCAGAGCTAAGTTGAAGAAAATCCATGGAGATCACCTTGATGATGACACCATTGATGGAAGCAAGAACACGATGGTGGAGACCTAAAATAATTCTAGGGTTTGAAGAAAACCCTAGGCATCTGTTAGGTCCCTATAATATTAGTGATCCCCTCATTACTATTGTCGTTGTATCCCTTATTTTTATTATTGTGCCCCTATTGTCCCCATATTGTTATTATTGTGCCCCATAGAATCCCTCTATTGTTATTTTTGTGCCTTTATATTGTTATTGTTAGGTTGGCTTGGTTATATTGTGACCCCATAGACTCCTATATATAGAAAGGAGGTTTTGTCATTTGTATCATCTAAGAATTGTTCATTTGTATAATGTAAATGAGGTTGCCCCATTGAAGAGGCTTATTTATAAGGTGTTGATCTATCTTGTCTATCTTTTTGTGAGCTGGTTGCATAACATTTGGTATCAGAGCTTTGGATTCTAGGGTTTCACTGCCCAAACAGGACATCGTGGAATTTTCGCTATAACTTTTTTGAATGTGATGTTTCAGAAGCTAAAACAAAAACCCATTTGAGACGAAATTGCGTTGAACTTGGGGTCCAAATTTCAGAGCTTGTCTCACTATATTTGCGGAGATATGATATGAGGAAGTTAGGTTTTTTGCACGCTCCCGAATTTCATCTAAAACAGGTCATCGTGGAATTTTCTCTATAATGTTTTCACTATGAAGTTTCAGAAGCTAAAACAAAAACCCATTTGAGAAGAAATTGGTATGAACCTCGGGTCCAAATTTAAGTTCTTGTATCACTATATTTTCGGAGATATGATATGAGGAAGTTAGAGCTTTTGCAGATTCCTGAATTACATTCCAAATAAGTGACCTGGGGAAAATCATCATAACTTTTGTTCTGAGAATCAGATTGAAATTTTGTAAGAATTTTCAAAAAGAGGACTTCCTATAGTTTTTTGTATATTATTTTTAGGTACTAAGGTTGAAACAGTGACACGTGGAACTTCATACAAGTTAACTCTACTAAACTAGTCTATAATCAGGTCATTGTGGGAGATTTGACATAACACTTCCTTGTAGAATCCAGTCTTGATCAAACTTATGGCATTAGAAGAGAACGCAGATTGCTACCACAAGAAGAAATTTCAGAACTTGGAGATCTGAAATTACAAAGTTACACTCATTTCAATATCGAGCTCCTAAAATCAAGAAAAGATGATATGAGGAAGTTTGATGGCAAGGATCCGGTAAATTGGATACTATAGATGGAGCAATATTTTGATCTACATGGTGTACGACTATTACAAAATGTATGTATTGCATCTTCATATTTAGGACCAGATCATTTTTTATGGTATAAAGGGCTTTGTTCTCATAAATAACTTGTTACGTGGTCAATTTTCATGGAGGAAATGATAGCGCACTATGAGGATACAAAGAGAAACACCTTCTTTAGAGCAACACCACAACAATTGGAAGAAGAAAGAGCAAAAGGGATTTGTTACAAAGTGGAAAGAAAAATTATGGCAATAAGGAAGTCTACCCCTCACAACTATAAAGATGGAAGTGTTTTTTCTCCTAGCCTTCCACAACCTACAAGGGTTACACCACAACAATTGGAAGAAAAAAGACAAAAAGGGTTTTGTTACAATTGTGATAACAAATACATTAAAGGTCATAATTGTGCCGAGAAGAAATTATTTTACATTGATTGTGGAGAGGAGGAAGAAAAGGATCAAGAAATGTCAAAAGAAGAGTATATACACCAGGAACCAACCCCAGAGAAAGAAGAAATGAATCTGACCATATCTTGTAATGCAATGGCCGGAATTACCACTCCTCAAACTATCAAGATAGAAGGACATATCAAGAAGAAAAATGTTCAAGAAGTGAAAGATCGCATAGAGCATCAAGAAATGAATCTGACCATATTTTGTAATGCAATGGAAGAAATTACCACTCCTCAAACTCTCAAGATAGAAGGACATATCAAGAAGAAAAAGATTCAAGCAGTGAAAGATCACATTAAGCATCAACAACAAGTTATCCAAATTTTAAAGGATAACACCACTTGGGTGCATAATCGAATGAAACAATAGGAAGATTAACATCGCAATGAAAGAAGTTTTGATATAGGCGATTGGGTATTTTTATGGTTACATACACACAAACAAATGTCCCTCAAGAAAGATATTTATGAGAAGGAAATGTTAGCAATACTACACGAACTTAAGAAATTGTGACCTTACCTAATGGGAAGACACTTCAAGGTAAAAAAAAATCATGATAGTATTAGATACTTTTTAGAACAAAGATTACCCTCTGAAGAGAAACAAAAAAGGGTCACAAAGATGTTGGGTTATGACTTTGAAATCATCTACAAAAAGGGAAGCAAAATGTTGTGGCAGATGCACTCTCAAGAAAGGATGAGGATATGGAAGCATTGTTGTGTGCCATTTCTATTATCCAACCAGATTGGATAAACGAAGCAAGACATGAATGGAAGAAGGATGAAGAAGTGTGGCCACTCATTCAAAAGTTGCAAAAGATCCCAATTCAAACATTATTGCTAGAACTTAATGAGGAAGGAAAAATCATATTGCAACCTGAAGCATGCAAAGAAATAAAACTCGATAGCTACGAAATCGATCAACTTCAGAGTATCTCATCAAGTGGAAGAACTTACCCGTTGAAGATTCCACATGGGAGGATGAGAATTTTAGACAGAAGCATCGATAACTACTCAAGCGTTGAGGACAACACTTTTTTGAAGGAGAGGGCCATGTTAGGTCCCTATAATATTAGTGATCCCCCCATTACTATTGTCATTGTATCCCTTATTGTTATTATTGTGCCCCTATTGTCCCCATATTGTTATTGTGCCCCATAGAATCCCTCTATTGTTATTTTTGTGCCTTTATATTATTATTGTAAGGTCGGCTTGGTTATATTGTGACCCCGTAGACTCCTATATATAGAAAGGAGGTTTTGTCATTTGTATCATCTAAGAATTGTTCATTTGTGTAATGTAAAGGAGGTTAACCCCTCAAAGGGGCTTCTTTCTAAGGCATGGATCTATATTTTCTATCTCTTTGTGAGCTGATTTCATAACAGCATCTCGATGATTAGGATTTGATGGATTATATGAGGTTAGGGTTGGAGAGAAAACCTTGATTTATGGCAAAGTCTTGAGATTTGATGTATGAAACTCTAGCATGATCTATGTGAATATGCTCAAGCACTTGTGGGAGATTTGATGAAGTCCTAAATGGGATAATCCTTAGAATATCCAGTTGGATACTTGAAGGTGACATTGGTATATGAACCATGGAAATTGATGGCTCTTGAAGATTGGTTCAAGAGGGAGAGGATCGCCCCTCATTGAAGATAAGTATTTCTTGACTTATGATGCTTCTTACTTCTTAGACTTATGGGTCTGATGATTATGTTTATTGCATGTACTTCCTGCATATGTATTTGAGTATATGGATGTTTCTAACCTCCTTGATGAGATGTGATGTGTATATCCTTCTTGAGGATCATCTTGAGATGCAGATATAGAAAGAGATAAAGAGGTAATTGATGAAAATATGACAAAGTGCTTCATATGGCTTATGTCTAATGAGTAGGTGCTCACGTATTTGAATACCAGAAGGTGTGCATGGTATGTTTAAGCTATTGTCTCGGTAAGCCCTAAGGTAGGATGATAATTCCTCTTTCTTTATTGGCGCATACATGCATATAAACGTGACTTGGATCTATGTCTCCTATGATGAAAAGATGCACCTGGTGTTGAAAATTTTGACCTTCTTGAATTCTATGAGGCTATCTAATGTTGATACATTAATATTCTTTATGTTTGGCTAACATTTATGATCTATCTGTTGGATATTTTGATCCTATAAACAAGGTTAGCACTTTGGCTCTAGAAAATGATACTCTTGATACTTGTCATGATGGATTTCATATAAAAGGACAGTTCATTGACTCCTATACATGAGTCTATTGGTAATGCTTGTGAAAAGCATGATGAAATCATATGGAAAGAGCAATTGACACTCTTGTTGCTTTGATAAAGTTTTATTGAATTACCTAAACTGATCTCATTGATCATGAAGTGCATGGTAACCTTGATTTGAGAGGTATAAGTGTAAGATTGATATTCCAGATCTCTTACTACCTGTGGTCTTGTCTTCATGGCATATCGTTAAACTAGATGCAGTAACTTGATGGAGTGACTTGAAAGAAAATTCTATTATGTTCATAATCTTTGAGATGTGATGTTGCATCTATCTACTACTTTGAGTCTAACCTTTGATGAAAGATTGATGTCATGATATTGAAAGCCATATGTTTATGATATAACAGATCTGTTGTTACACAAATCAAGTCGAGACAAGTTTCTTACATGAATGAAGATGAATGATGCAGATCTCCAATTAGAGGGAGAATCACTTCTCAAGATTCTTACCCTTATTACTATTTGTATTCTATGTTGTTGAAGTATGATTTATGTGCATATGACAATATTGATTTGCAACAGAGTCATAGATCTGAAGACCATATAGAAATTAGGGTTTCTTCTCTGATTGTAGTCACAAATCTAGGAGATCTCGTCCCTAGACATTCGCATGCAAAGGCCTAGACAACGTCTAGGCAGCTAAAGTCACTCTCATGCTAACTTGAAGGGAGTGACCAGAGGTTTGACTGTTGTTAACCATCATATGAAGATTTCTAAATCTATCTGAACTTTGAATGATGATGTCCCTGACATAGTCTGCCACTGTTAATTGATTTCTAGAGTTGTTGAGTTGAATTGCTGATCATATAATGAATTATTGTGCATGAAATCAGATGGTCACCTGGAAGATGTCAATACCACAAATGTATTTCAGATAACAACAAGATATGCTAGATGGAAAAAGGTTGAATGTTCGCCATAACATAAACATGTAGACTGAACTTTTGTTTGCAGGTGACCAGGACATACATATAGATATGTCACTATGTTTGTGCTATAAGAGGTTGGCATGATTTGGCTTATTGATATTGATGAACAATGTTTTGTCATGATGCTTAACAATAACTTTGAATTGATGATTGAAATGTGCTTTGACTATAGATCTCCCTATGATAGCAATTTGGAATCGACCTGATGTCTAGTGATCTAATTTGGTGATTGTTGATTTTCCTTGATATCAATACTATGTGGGCATGATGACTTATGTGGGTATTTGGAGATTGGCCTCCTCATTCTTAGCACAATGGTTGGAATGATGATAGTTGTGATTTGGCATGAAAAAATGGAACCTGCATGACTTATCCTTGATGTATGCTTTTGCACCTAGTGACAGGATGACTTATATTATGCTTATGAGAGTGACTTGATAAAATTCAGATTGATAATGCATGGCTTGTTGGAATGATGAAGTCATGATTTGATATGAGCTCCACCTGTCTCCTGTTTGAAAGTATTAATACTATGATAATGATGACTTTGATAATGGTCATGATTTGGCTTATAAACTCTGATGAGTTGACCTTGTTGATTGATGGTACAACATTGAGTTATGTAAGGATGATTATGGTGGATTAGAAATGCATTATGCTTAGAGAATTTCAATTTAGATATGTCTATATTCGACAGTAACCTGATGAAGTTAGGATGATGAGTTCCAAGGTATAGCTTTGCTATTGATTATGGTTTTGGTTTTATATCTTGATGATCTACTTGTGGCAGGTGATGAGCCTCTGATGATCTACTCAGAGGGAGATGGCTTATGAAGCCCGAAATAATGTATCATGGCATGATGAATTGATTTTTGGAATTTGGGAAAGAAATTCCATATTACAAAGCTATTTTCTTTGAATAATGAAAATGAAAATCCTTGGATACTCTGATTTGAATTTCAAGATGTTGTTCAACTTGACATTGCAGTCAATGGTTGAAGCATTGATGGTCCATTTTGAACATCCATCTAATGTGTATATAACCTTAATGAATTCATGAGTGAGTTGTTTCACTCACATATAATTTCCACCGAGCATGCTTTGAAATATCTACATGAGGTGTTCTATTTTGAGAATGTGATATTACTCATATGATATGTATATGCACAGATGTATTGCTGATATTTGAGATTGTTGTTGATAAGCACATTTTAATGCTTCTTTAGTATGCGATCTGCCATAATATCTTGGATGAGAGGTCCATAGCATGACCAAGGTTGGTCATGATGTTGCTAGCATGGCTAGCTGTGAGGCGGGCTATAGTAGCTCCTTAGAGAGTTGTTTGAGCATGATCTGGATAAGACATGGATACAATGTAATGATCTGATTGGAAGTAAGTCCCATATTTATATTTGGGACTGAGATACTCTCATATATTGAGACAATGCAGTTGTTGGAAACAAGCCCAGGCTTGGTTGGCACCTTTGTGAGAGGGAGGATGATTATGGTATCCTTTTGGGATTCATATGATTATATATGATTTGACATGATATTTGATTCGATGTTCTGCATGAACATGAAACGACCATTAGTGAGACAAGATGATGATGAGAGCAGTGTTGATTGACGACACTGAGAAAACTCTTCCTACCCTTCTTGAGCTCCTAGGGTGAGGAATTGAGATATAGGTCTCCCGGGGTTGAGGGAACTATGGACAATAGGGCGTTACCCTATCTGTTACCTAGGGTAGAAGAATGGTGGCCCCCTATATTTATAGGGTCAAACAATGATACTCCCCTATTGGTCTTTGATGACCATACACAAGTTGGCATCATACCCTCAAGCAGGCCATCTTGATGGGCTGTCGCTCCTCGTTTTGGCCAACGAGTTGAGAGTGTACTGGGGTGTATAACCCAAGTCAATTATGATGCATGTCTTCTACCACATGACTATTCTGGGTGATCAATGGGAAGATCAGTAAGCAATAAGATGGGTTGAGATAATTTGATATGATTCTGGGTTGAGGGTAAGCTCCTCGATGGAATTCCAGGGTCGATGGTGTACTCTCTTGTGTGATGTGTTATCCTATTGCTTGGTATGGGTGGAAGCTATTGCTCCCCAATGTGGTTCTAGGTTGAGACATGCTCCTTGATGATATGCTCTCCGATGATGATTAATGATGATATTCTGAGTAGCAGGCCGCTAGCTGAGATTCAAGATAGCAAATTGATGGATAGATGGTGGTAGCTTTAGCTCCCCTTTGGTAACAAATTATTCTTCTTCTAGATCTGATATTGATCAACATAAGAGTAGGAATAATCAAGAGATAAAGATAATAAGCAAAGGATAGATTGAGATGTACAATGATGATTTGTGACGATGAAACACTTGACATGGACATGGAACAATGACTACATGACAAATATGATCTGTCAGGATACGTGATGACACTCAAAGATTCCATAATGGCATATTGTTCATTGGACAGATATTGGCAGGTGGAATTCTCCCTAGTTGAGAGGGAGTGTTAATTTTTTCAATTACAGTGAAATTCCACCTTGGACAACTCAAATGACCAAGATAATGATTTCATTTTATTTCTCATTTCGAGAGGACCAAAATCGACCTAAAAATCATCCAAGTTGGTTAAGAAGAAATTGAGTTATGAATTATTTTATTCATACATGTATTATGGAATGGGTCAACCCTAACCACATGAGTAACTGCTTGAGTCAGTCTTAACCCCAAGTGACCCCTCAGGAAATCTTATAAATAGAAGAGACCTCAATATCATTTGGATAGATCTTCTCTTGGAGAGATCTTGTCTTGGTTCACATAGGTTTGATAGAAGGAGTTCGCTCAAGGGTCGAAAATTACAGGTGAAAGGTTTTCTCTAGGTTGGTGTCTTCTAGATCTCAGTTGTTGGCACAAAACATGGCATTCTGGTCCCTGGTCATTGGCACATAAGCCTATGAGAGTGACAATAGACCCTTGGACACTGGCATAGAGCTTATGGGGGAAAATATGGGTTCAGAGGTAGATCAGAAGGTTCCGGTCCCCAGTCACTAACACCAGGTAGCCCTCGAAGCAACCCTGTCATCTTGGTCGCTCACACAACTCAACAAGGATGCAAGTTTGGTTTGTCGGTCACTCATACAGATCAACTAGGGAGTGAGTTTGGGTCTTTGCAGTTCAGTGCCAGAGTTGTATGCATAGAGACCTCCTAGGAGCGACTCTACAGTCACAGTCGCTTGCATACTCTATACGTGAGAGAGACCCAAAAGTTTTAGTCACTCACAGATAGTGTTGATGAGGGTGACCCAGTTCATATCTAAGGTTTTGACATATTGGAATCAACTAGATTTAGTGATCAAGTAGAGCTGGATTTCTCTCTACTGTTATATAGATTTGTAGATCTCTGGATTTGATTTGTTAGTTTCCACTACAAACATATGTATTGGGATCATTGACAGTAACATTAGTGTTCAAATTTTGGCACAATGACAATAATATACAACAGTTGACATCAGTTTTTACATATTGGCATCAACTGGATTTAGTGATCAAGTAGAGATGGATTTCTCTCTACTGTTATACAAATTTGTAGATCTATGGATTTAATTCGTTAGTTTCCACTACAAACATATGTATTGGGCTCATTGACAGTAACATTAGTGTTCAACAATATTTGGCACAATGAAAATAGTATACAACAGTTTACATCAGTTTGTGAAAACACATTATATCCATCAGTATGAGGATTCTAATTCCTAGCATGATTAGATCTGTTTCATAGATATCATTATTGTTTTGCTGCATAGATAAAGTTATGGATCATTGTTCTCTCTTTTGCTGCATAATTTGATGATGATCTAAGAAGAAGAATATTTGCAAGGGTTTACCCTATAGTTGGTTTTCCCCTGGTCTCAGACCAATCCTGGTGTCTCTATATGTCTGCATGCCTTCTTCTATTGTTCCTTCTTATGTTCCACTGCATTGATGATGATGGTGATGTTGTTTCTTTCTATATAATTGCATATTTCTATGTATAATGGTGTAGATATCAATAATGTAATGATGATATGGGGTGAACTTAAAGTAATAATGGTGAAATGAAATTATCAAAGTAAAGAACAATGTTTCCCTAAGAAAAATTAACATGGTATCAGAGCTAGGTTGAAGAAAATCCATGGAGATCACCCCGATGATGACACCATTGATGGAAGCAAGAAGACGATGGTGGAGACCTAAAATAATTCTAGGGTTTGAAGAAAACCCTAGGCATATTGAGGATTAGGGTTTGATGGATTATATGAGGTTAGGGTTGGAGAGAAAGCCCTGGTTGATGTCAAAGTCTTGAGATTTGGTGTATGAAGCTCTAGCATGATCTATGTGAAGATGCTCAAACACTTGTGGGAGATTTGATGAAGTCCTAGATGGGATAATCCTTAGCAGATCTAGTTGGATACTTGAAGGCAACATTGGTATATGGCCCATGGACATTGATGGATCTTGAAGATTGGTTCAAGAGGGAGAAGATTACCTCTCATTGAAAATAATTAATTCTTGACTTATGATGGTTCTTACTTATTAGACTTATGGATATGATGATTATGTTTATTTCTTGTACTTCCTACATATGTATTTGAGGATATGGATGTTTCTAACCTCCTTGATGAGATGTGATGTGTAGATCCTTCTTAAGGATCATCTTGAGATGCAGATATGGAAAGAGATAAAGAGGTACTTGATGAAAAAATGACAAAGTGTTTCATGTGGCCTATGTCTAATGAGTAGGTGCTTAGGTATTTGAATACCACAAGGTATGCATGGTATGTTTCAACTATTATCTCGGTAATCCTTAAGGTAGAATGATAATGCCTCATTATTTATTGGCTAATACATGCATATAAAAGTGACTTGGATCTATGTCTCCTGTGATGAAAATATGTCCCTAGTGTTGAAAATTTTGACCTTCTTGAATTCTATGATGTTATGTAATGTTGATACATTAATACTCTTGATGTTTGGCTAACATCTATGATCTATCTGTTGGATATTTTGATCCTATAAAGAAGGCTAGCCCCTTGGCTCTAGAAAATGATACTCTTGATACTTGTCATCACGAATTTCATATAGAATAATAGTTAATTGACTCCTATACATGAGTCTACTTGGAAATTCTTGTGAAAAGAATGATGAAAGCATATGGAAAGAGCAATTGACACTCTTGTTGTTTTGATAGATCTTTATTGCATGACCTAAATTGATCTCATTGATGATGAAGTGCATGGTAACCTTGATTTGAGAGGTATAAGTGTAAGATTGATATTCTATATCTCTTACTATCTGGGGTATTGTCTTGATGGCATATGGTTAAACTAGATGCAGTAACTTGATGGAGTGACTTGATAGAAAATGATATTGTGTTCATAATCTTTGAGATATGATGCTGCATCTATCTACAGCTTTGAGTCTAGCCTTTGATGAAAGATTGATGTCATGATGTTGATAGCCATATGTTTATGATATAACAGATATGTTGTTGCATGACTCAAGTCGAGACAAGTTTCTTACATGAATGAAGATGAATGATGTAGATCCCCCGTCAATGGGAGAATCACTTCTCAAGATTCTTACCCTTATTACTATTTGTATTCTATGTTGTTGAAGTATGATTTATGTGCATCTAATAGTATGGATCTGTAGCAGACTCTTAGATCTGAAGCCCATACAGAAATTAGGGTTTCTTCTTTGGTTGCAATCACAAATATAGGAGATCTCATCCCTAGACACTCACATGCTAAGGCGTAGACATCATCTAGGCAGCTAAAGTCGCTCTCATGATAACCTAAAGGGAGAGACCAAAGGTTTGAATATTTTTGACCATCATCTGAAGCTTTCTCAAACTATTTGAAGTTTGAATAATCATGTCCCTGACATATTCTACCACTGTTAATTGATTTATGAAGTTGTTGAGTTAAATTTTTTGATCATATAATGAAGTATTGTGCATGAAATCAGATGGTCAACTAGAAGATGTTAGTACCACAGATGTATTACAGATAACAACAAGATATTCTAACTGGAAAAGGGTTGAATGTTTGCCATGACATGAACATGTAGACTAAACTTGTGTTTGCAGGTGACCAGGACATACATATAGATATGTCACTATGTTTGTGCTACAAGAGGTTGGCATGATTTGGCTTATTGATATTGAAGAACAATGTTTTGTCATGATGCATGACATTAACTTTGAATTGATGATTGAAATGTGATTTGACTATAGATCTTCCTACGATAGAAATTTGGACTCGACCTGATGTCTAGTGATATGATTTGACGAATGTTGATTTGCCCTGATATCAATACTATGTGGGCATGATGACTTATGTGGGTATTTGGAGATTGGCCTCATTATTCTTAGCACAATGGTTGGAATGATGATAGTTGTGATTTGGCATGAAAAAATGGAACCTACACGACTCATCCTTGATGTATGTATTTTCACCTAGTGACAAGATGACATATATTATGCTTATGATAGTGACCTGATAAAATTCAGATTGATAATGCATGACTTGTTGGCATGATGAAGTCATTATTTGATATGACCTCCACCTATCTCCTGGTTGAAAGTATTAATACTATGATAATGATGACTTTTCTAATGTTCATGATTTGGCTTATAAACTTTGATGATTTGACCTTGTTGATTGATGGCACAACATTGAGTTTTGTAAGGATGATTATGGTGGCTTAGCAAGGCATTATGCTTAGACGATTGTAATCCAGATGTCTATATTTGACAATTACCTAATGAAGTCAGGATGATGAGTTCCAAGGTATAACTTTGATATTGATTATGGTGTTATATCGATGATCTACTTGTGACAGCTGATGAGCCTCTAATGATCTAATTAAAGGGAGATGGCTTATGAAGCCCAAAATAATGTATCATGGCATGACGAATTGATTTTTGGAATTTGGGAAAGAAATTCCATATCACAAAGCTATTTGTTTTGAATAATGAAAATGAAAATCCTTGGATACTTTGATTTGAAGTTCAAGATGTTGCTCAAGTTGACATGGAATCTGACGGTTGAAGAATTGATGTTTTTGTTTTGAACATCCATCTGATGTGCATAGAACCTTAATGAATTCATGAGTGAGTTGCTTCACTCACATAGAGTTGCCACCGAGCATGCTTTGAAATATCTACATGGGGTGTTCTATTTTGAGAATGTGATATTTATCCTATGATATGTATGTGCACAGATGTATTGTTGATATTTGAGCCTGTTTTTGATAAGCACATTTGGATTCTTCTTTAGCATATGATCTACCATGATATCTTGAATGAGAGGTCCATAGCATGATCGAGGTTGATCATGATGTTGCTATCATGGCTAGCTATGAGGCAGGATATAGTAGCTCCTTAGAGAGTTGTTTGAGCATGATTTGGATATGACATGGATACATTGTGATGATTCAATTGGAAGTAAGTCCCATATTTATATTTGGGAATGAGATACTCTCATATATTGATACAATGCAGTTGTTCAAAACAAGATCAGGCTTGTGGTTGGAACCTCCATGAGCCTGAAGGATGATTATGGTATCCTTTTGTGATTCATATGATTATATATGATTTAACATGATATTTGATTTGATGTTCTATATGAACATGAAATGACTACTATTCAAACAAGCTGATGACGAGAGAAGCACTGATCGAGGACACTAAGCAAACTCTTCCTACCCTGATTGAGCTCCCAGGGTGAGGAATTGAGATAGAGGGCTCCTGGGTTTGAGGGAACTTTGGAAAATAGAGCGTTACCCTATCTGTTACCCAGGGTAGAAGAATGGTGCTGCCATATCTTTATAGGGTCGGAGAATTATACTCACCTCTTGGTCTTTGTAGAGTATACCCCAGTTGGCATCATACCCTCAAGAAGGCCAACTTGATGGGAATATTGCTCCTCGTTTTGGATAACGATTTGAGAGTGTAATTTGGGTGTACGACCCAAGTCGATTATGATGAAGGTGTTCTACCACATGACTATTCTGGGTCATCGATGGGAAGATCAGTAGGAAATAGGATGGGTTGAGATAACCCGATATGATTATGGGTTGAGGGTAAGATCCCCGATGAAATTCCAGGGTCGATGGTGTACTCCCCTGTGTGATGAGTTATCCTATTGCTCGATATGGGTGGAAGTTATTGCTCCCCGATGTGGTTCCAGGTTGATACGTGCTCCTAGATGATATGCTATATGATGATGATTGATGATGATATTCTAGGTAGTAGTCTACTAGATGAGATTCTAGATATCAGCTTGATGGATAGAGGGTCGTAGCTTGAGTGCCCCTCTGGTAACAATTTCTTCTTGTTCTAGATCCAAGAATGATTAGCATACAAGAATGAACAATCAAGAGATAAACATGAATAAGAAAATGATAGATCGAGATGTACAATGATGATATGTGATGATGAGACACTTAAGATGGACATGTCATGATGACTACATGAGAGAGATGATCTGTGATGATATGTGAAGGCACTCAAAGATTCTAGAATGGCATATTGTTCAATGGACAAATATTGGCCTGTGGAATTCTCCCTAGTTGAGAGGGAGTGTTAATTTTTGAAAATGTAGTAAAATTACACCTTGGATAGCTCAAATGACCAAGGTAATTATTGCATTAGATTTATATTTTCGAGAGGACCAAAATCTACCTAAATATAACCCAATTTGGTTAACTGAAAGTTGAGTTATGAATTATTTTATTCATACATGTATTATGGAATGGGTCAACCCTAACCACATGAGTAACTTCTTGGGTCATTCTAGACCCCAAGTGACTCCTCAGGAAATCATATAAATAGAAGAGACATCAAGATCATTTGGACAATTATTCTCTTGGAGACATCTTGTCCTGGTTCGCATAGGTTTGACAGAAGGAGTTCGCTCAAGGGTCCAAAATTATAGGCGAAAGGTTCGCTCCAGGTTAGGGCCTTCTCGATCTCATTCACTGATACAGAACATGGCATTGTGTTCTGTGGTCACTAGAACATAAGCCTATGATAGAGACTATACACCCCTGGATGCTAGGATAGAGGATTATGGGAGCGACTTTGGGTTCAAAGGCAGATCATAAGGTTCTATCCTTGGTCGCTCGCACGAGGTAGCACTGGGAGCATGTTAGAAAATTATATATTATAGAGCAATGGAACACATAAAATGTTATGGAAATATAAACACAGAAAACACATAAAACACATAAAACAAGAGAGACAGATATACGTGGTTCACCCAATTTGGTTATGTCCACGGAGAAACAACCAGTCCTTCCTTTGATATTATTTAGAAAAATGAAGAGATTCAACCTACAACAGATCCACTGTAATTCCTTCTTCCCTCTCAATCCCCTCTCTCTTCCTCGCTCATAATACAGATCTACATAGATGCAATACAATTCCCTCATATATAGCGAGGGGTTTCCTTCTAGGGAAAAAAACCCTAAATTAAACATAACTTCTACCGTCAGATTTCCGCCTAATGAATGGCCCAGATTGACTATGAAGTTACAACATTTTACAAGGCAATTTTACATCTAATTTTAGCTTTGGGGGCACTACCTCGATCCCCCGCCGGGGGGGGGGGCTCCAAATAATCGTTGTTGCCCCCCTGGACCCCCTTAACGGTGCACATAAATGGGTGGCATTGCCACCACATTATGAAATAGGGTCCAATGCGGCAATACCTATGAATAAAGAAGATAATTAGTATCCACACCCAAGAGAACAACCTTGTCATCTCAGTTGCTCGTACAACTCAGCAAGGATACGACTTTGGTTTGTTGGTTGCTCGTACAACTTAGCTAGGGAGTGACTTTAGGTCTTTGTAGTTTAGTACCAGAGTCGCATAGAGACTGCCTGGGAGTGACTCTATAGTCACAATCGCTCAAAGACAATGTTGATGAGGGAGACCCAGTTTAGATCTAGGGTTTTGACATCTTGGCATTAGATGGTGTCAATGATCAGGTAGATATGGGTTTCTCTCTATTGTTATACAGATATGTAGATCTATAGATCTGATTTGTTAGTTTCCATTGCAAACATATGTATTGGGCTCATTAGCAGTAACATCAGTGTTCAACAGTATTCGACACATCGATAATAGTATACAACAGTTGACATCAGTTTGTGACAACACATTATAACCATTAGTATGAGGATTATGATTCCTAGCATGATTAGATCTGTTTCATAGATATCATTATTGTTTTGTTGCATAGATAAATTTATGGATCATTGCACTCTCTTTTGCTGCATCATTTGATGACGATCTAAGAAGAAGAAGATTTGCAAGGGTTTCCCCATAGTGGGTTTTGCCCTAGTCTCGAACCAATCCTGGTGTCTCTATATGTGTGCATGCTTTCTTCTACTATTCCTTTTCATGTTCCACTGCATTGATGATGATGGTGATGTTGTTTATTTCTATGTAATTGTGTATGCTGATGTATAATGGTGTAGATATGAATAATGTAATGATGATATGGGGTAAAATTAAAGTATTAATGGTGAAATGCAATTATCAAAGTAAATAATAATGCAACCCTAAGAAAAATTAACAAGTAAAAACCATAAAGAAGTGGGAGCAAGCGATGAAAGAAGAGATGGACTCCTTGGTACATAACTAGACTTGGGACTTAGTCAAGTTGCCTGCAGGTAAAACAATATTGCAAAATAAATGAGTTTTTACATGTTGAAGGAAAAATATGGAGGAAAATAGGGGTATAAGGTTAGACTTGTTGTGAAGGGGTTTACATAAAAGAAAGGTATAGACTTTGATGAAATAATTTCTCCTATTGTTAAAATAACTTCAATCAGAACTATTTTAAGTCTAGTGGTAGCAGGAGACTTGCATCTTGAATAGTTAGATGTAAAGACAACCTTTCTCCATGGGAATTTGGAGGAAGAGATCTATATGCAGAACCACAAGGGTATGGGATCAAAGGGAGGGAGATATTAGTATGCAAGTTGAAGACAAGCTTGTATGGCTTAAAGCAAGCTCCAAGGAAGTAGTATCTAAAATTTATAGGTTTATGTCTGAACACAGTTATATTAGATGCCACTCTGACTACTGTGTTTATCTTAAGAAACAAAATGATGACAACTATATTATATTTCTATTATATGTAGATGACATGATTGTTGCAAGGTCTAACATGCAAGAAATGAATTTTCTTAAAAGAAAATCGGCTAATTCATTTGTAATGAAGGATTTGGGTGCTGCAAAGCAAATTCTTCGTATGAGAATAACTTGAGACAAGAAAATCACAAATTAACATTATCTTAGGGTGAGTACATAAAAAAGGTGTTGGAAAGATTTAATATGTAGAATGCAAAAACAATTACAACACCTTTGGCTAGCTATTTCAAACTAAATAAGGAGATGTACCCAAAGGCTCAGGAAGATATAGATTGTATGTCTAAAGTTCCATACTCATCAATAGTTGAAAGCTTAATATATGCAATGTAGTGCACAAAGGCTTGATATTGCACATGCATTGGGAGTTGTGAGCAGGTATATGAACAATCCAAGAAAAGATCATTGGATGGTAGTAAAGTGGATTCTAATGTATTTGACAGGTACCACTAATCAAGCATTATGTTATGGAGGTTGAAACATAGCTCTACAAGGATATGTCAATTCGGATATGACAAGTGATAAGTATGATAGGATGAGCACCATAGGGTATGTGTTTACTATAGGTGCCTCACCAATAAGTTGGGTTTCTAAAATGCACAATAATTTTTCACTTCCAACAACAGAAGAAGAGTATGTTGTTGCTATAAAAGCTAGTAAAGAAATGATTCAGTTACAAAGGTTTATGAATGAATTTGGCTAGAAGCAAGAGATTTTGGCAGGTTATATAGTGACAACCAAAGTGCCATTCATCTTGCAAAGAACTCAATATTTCGTTATGTTAGGGTCCAACCCTAATCCCTTTATTTATGTAATAAACCCTTAGGGTCGAGTCATAGTCATAGTTGGTTAAGGAGTCAATAAAGCCCGTATAAATAATTGTAAGTAGTTGACCTGCATTTAAGAAAGGGACCACAGTTAGTTGCAAATGGGCCATGGTATTAGATATATGGTATTGAGAGAACCATGGTAATGATCCATGGTATTGTATTATGAATCCTATATAGAGGCTAGAGACTCCCCATTGAGATATATCGAGTCTTATTTTGTAATCAAGCTCTGCTCTGCTAGAGGTTTCCCCCTCGAAGAGGCAAGTGAACATTGCTTTCATCTATGAATAATAAAATACTTGATGTTTTTCTCATTTTATTCTGGGTTGCATTTCGTCGCATATTTGGTATTATGGAATTTCTCACAGGTCAAGAGAATAATGCATTCTAAGACTAAACATATACAAATTAGGTACCATTTCATATGGTTAGTTTAGGAAGATGGACAATTGAAGTTGAAAAAATACACACTAGCAAGAATCTTGCAGATATGTTAACAAAGGTGGTAACTAGGGACAAAATAAGTTTTTGATTAGTTTCAATTGGTCTTCAAGGATGATGATAAAGATGAGAAAAAACCAAGTCCAAGTGGAAGCAATGTCCAACATGTGAAGCAATGGTGGAGTTTCTATAATCAGTCTCCAAGTGGAAGATTTCCGGGTGTGGAGCTTGATTATCTTCCTCATTAAAAGGTCTTGTTTCAACTATGTTTGGATCCCCATCTTTGATGAGAGTGTGTGTGGAGGGAGGGCTTGTAAAATATTGTAATTTCATAGTCAATCTGGGATGTTCATTACGTAAAATATATGACGGTAGAAGTAATGTTAATTTAGGGTATTCTTCCCTAGAAGGAAACCATTAGTTTATATGAGGGAATTGTATTGCGATTGTGTATTATTCTGTGTGAGAAAAAGAAAGGATATTGTGTGAGAGTGAATAGGAAGTTGAAACAAATTTTCTTTAGGTTGTATCTTGCCGGTTTGCTAGATAATATAAAAGGAATGACTGGTTGTTTCTCTATGGATGTAGCCCAAAATTGGGTGAACCACGTATATCTGTGTCTCTCTTGTTTTATTATTTTTTTCTTTGTTTGTGTTTCTATAATTTTATGTGTTCCATTGATCTATTATTTAATTTATAACAAGGGTTGTGTGAATTTCTGATATATTTCATGAAAGTGACAAGCTCTCTAGACTTGAATTTCTTACTTGGTGTTCGTATGTTTTTTTCCTCTTCTTGAAGAAGAAGAATCATTAATGAATAGTGGGAATGAACTTAGATATCAAGAATATCTTCCAATGGAACTTCTTGAGATAGAGATATCCTTTTGTATTAAACAAGGTAATCAAGAAGATAATGCTTATGAAAGTCTCTATAGTGAAATTGAAGAAATATGTAAGAATTAAGAATAAAAATAAAACTCTTGATGATATCCCTTCATTGAATAACAATGTGGGAAGCATTCATTAGGAAAATATTATAGAAGAAGACAACTAGGAATTTGCAAAGGTCCCCAACTTGCAAGAAGTTATTTCTCAATATTTTGATATAGACTTACACAATGAAGTTTATGACATCTTATGTATCAATCATTCGAATCACAAAGGCATCACACATTATTCTTCATGTTTCTTGTACTCTACAATTTGATTTCATAGAATAGCTCGAGGGTAATATTTTGAAAGATGATATGATATTAGTATTTGATGAGAAATCAAATTTTAGGGTTGTTATATTTTTGAATGATAAACTAGCATTAGAAGAAGGAGCGTTGATATATTCCAATGCAAATTTTGAATAGATAAAAGAGGATGGATAATACATTATTTCTGAACTATACTCTATCATTGAAACAAATGAACTTTTATCAGAATTTAAAAGCTCAAAGAGTAGACTATTAAAGAATATTGTTTTTGAAATTATATTATAAGTTCACCCCTAAAGATCGTGAGAGTAATCAATACACTGCAATTTGTAAAAAAAACTATTGCTAAAGAAATTGTTGAAAATAACAACAAGAAATGCTAAAAATAACATTGCTATAAATAGCATTTTAGGATATACTCCAACTCTGTTGGAAATAACAAAAAATAGAAATGCTAAAAATAGCATTGTTATAAATAGCATTTCGGGATAGATTCCAATTTTAATTAGTCCCTGAATTAAAATTGAGAATTAAAATTCGAATTTGGTCTCAGCAGTTGTTTGAAAAATAATTAATTAATTCATTTTGAGTTAATTAGTTGGAAAAAATCAAACATGAAGTCTACGTGAAGACATGCAACAGTTATCCCTTTGATTGAGGAAGTTATCCCTCAATTAAGGAGATAAGGATGAGTTGTATTTGAGTTGTAATTAGTTAGCTTAGTTAACTGAGTTAAGTCCAGTTAAATTAGTTCCAAATAGGTGGAGGAACTAATTGTGAGTTTAGTCAATTAATGCATGCATGCATGCAACTAGTGTTCTCTAGATAATTGAATATTCTCTCATAAATAACTCATGCATGGCAGTTCAGAGAAAGACCTAGTTGAGATTAAAGGAAGGGACAATGTACTATTAGTTGGAGGAATTTTCCTATAAAGGAAACTCATCCATGCAGAAGGAATTAACTCCTTTAGGATTGCGCAGTTATTTAAGAGGTCAGAGTAGTGTGTGAGGTGAGAATCACACAGGATACAGCTTGAGGACCCAAGAGAAATTGCACAAGGAAATAGGAGGCTTGGAGGACTGAAGGAAGGCATATGTGTTGTCTATTCTGTCTATAAGCAACAGTGAGGGATTGTACTGAGAGCTGGATAGCTTGTGAGCTAAAGCTGTGTGTAATCCAGATATATTTCTACTTGTATGATAATACAGAGATCGGGGTTTTTAGCTGAGGCTTTCCCCAGAGTATTCTTCTATGTTCATGTGTGATTGATTTCTCATTCTTTGTTATATGTGTTCTATTTGCTCTTGCTCAAAATCAATTAAGCTTCCACAAGTTTGTTTGTAGAAGTAGATCAAGTATTTTGCTTTAGTATATTGCATTATCAGGTGATCTACGGTGAAATTTCTACATGGTATCAAAGCTAGCTGATCTATAGAGAAATTTCTACAGAAATCAAGTCATTTTTAGAATTTGAAATTTTTTGACCTATACATAGATTTATTTGATACTATTCACTTATAGTGAAATCCACCAACTTATAGTGTAACATAATCTCTATGACCTTCTTTCGTGATAAATACATTGAAACGTGAAGGAAATAAGGAATATTTCTAAACTTCAATTAATCATAGATACAATGAGAGTAATGACCCATTCAGTGTGCAAAATTCTAAAAACTCTTTGCAATCATAATTCCTTGAATGGTTACATTTGATTTATGACTTCACATAACATTGGTTAAGCCACTGTAGGTTTGAGTAGGAGTAGCATATTTTTATTTTCATTAATGTTTTCAAAGTAACATGTTGTTTTATTTTTCTTTCTAAAATTAATGACATAAAAGTTTTTATTAGGGCGTTCTTTTGTTTTAGGATAGATTAATGATTTCCAATTGTTGTTACATAGGATTTTTTTCTCTTTTTGAATAATGTCATTTGCTTTGTTTTTTACTTTGAAGCTTGGCTTGATTCTGAATTACTTTTGAATGCATAAGCGAGCCATGTGCAATTTTTTTCTAAAAAATTTAAAGAATATTTCCTTGCTTCAATCATTTGCTTTAGTGGTGACAACTATAAATCAATAAACTAAAAATTACAAATAGGAAATTTTGAATAGGGATCAATCCTTTTTGATAGGTTTCCTGAACACTGATTTTGTTATGACACATAAATTTTAAGTTGCATGCACCTCTAACATTCATACTTCTGTATTCATAATACTTTCCTTACTTATTTCCTATAATTTTCTCATCATTTATCTATGGTGATTTTTAGTTATATTTTGATTTCAAGCTTTTGTTTTTCTATTTAAGTTGCTTTATCACTTTGTTTAGGTTTATTTGGATTCATGATTGATTTTCAGAGTTTGATGTTATTATTTGTTTCTTTCATTGCATAATCTATTAGATAGTTTGCATTGTTAATTTTTGTTGTTTTTCTAATGTGTTTTTATAGGTGTTGATCTTCCAGCATTTGGTGGAACATAACATTCAATTTTCAACCACATACCTTATTTACTTGAATACCAAAAGTTAAGTGAGTCAATAGTGAGCATAGGAGTAAAAATTACTTACAATTTCTTTTATATTTGATTTTAAGAACATACAATGCTTTGTTAGTGGCGGTAACAACTATTATCAAATGTGAATGGATCGATTAAAGTCATGAACTCTAGAAATCATGATCTAAATGATGAAGGAAAAGTAATGGATGTCCTTTTTGAATGGGTAAGAGTTAAATACTAGACAACAAATTAACTCCGTTAATAAGTGGCATCCTCAAAAGTTCAATTGTTTTTTCACTTAAGTTCCTACTCGAAAAATTATTCTGAATAAATGTAAAAAAGAAACGGGAATAAGGAGAAAGAGTTTAGTAGAACATATTTATAAAAGAGGAAATGTAGATGTCTTTGTTAAGGATATGGACACTCATTGGTTGTGGAGCAAGGTCTATGATATCGAGGTGACATTTCCATGGCTATTGATGCTCATGGGTAGTAGAGAAGCGCTAGAAGGATAAGGTTACTTAAATTTTACAAAATTAGTACCCTAATACAAGATTTAATATTTGATTTGGTTTCTTCCTCAAAGTATAGTTCATTCTTTAAAAATACTTATGTTTGATAAATAGTTATATCCCCATGATAAGGTAAATAATGATTTATGAATCTCATTTAGAAAGATCTATGGATAGTTTTTGGTTTGGTTTTTGTTTTTTTTCTAAGTTTATGGTTCCTTGAAATGGATATATTTATTGCTTGGAGGTATAGTTAGAGATATTGAATTCGCCTAATGAATCACCATTTGGTGAATACATATCAAACTAAAATATTTAAAATTTAGGTGTCGTTTTTTATTTTATTTGACATGTTTTTTCGTGCATGTTAAGAAGTTCTACTTTTGATGGAATTCATGTATTTTTCTCTAAATCATTTTCATGCAATGTTTTTGGTTTAGCCAGTGATTTTAACCCAAAGGAAAACACCAAAAAATTCTAAGTTCAAAAATAGCGTTTTTATAACATCAATGAGGTTAACATTTCTTTAGATAAAACACTTTGTAGATTGCCGATAGAAAGAATTAGATGTTTTTCCTAGAGTTCCAATATGCTAGATACCTTTTGAGAAATCACCAAAAACAAACATTTTGGAGGAGCATAAAGAAATATGTTTTTCTCGAAAGTGCCATTAATTTTTAGAAGTGGGTAAGATTCAACACGTTACATTTTTTTGTAAGTGCCAATATATTTTGTGGGTCTACCAAAAAGTGTTACGTGGAAGTTTTTTCTAAACTGCCAAGGGAAACATTTCTATATATATCGAATAGGAACAAACTTTTGGAGGTGAGGAAAGTGACAATGTCATGTTTCTCTTAAAAAATCGTTGAAGAAAACAAGTTTTTTGAAAAGTTCTGATAAAAAAAAGGCTCTTTTTTTTTTCTTTTCTTTTTCTAAAATTACCAAAGAAAAGATGTTTTTTCAAAACCAATTGTAAACAAAATGTTTTTTTAAATATTTGTTTTCAAAAATAATTTTGACAGCAAAAAGGACTTTTTTTGAAAAACTCCAATGGAAAAAAACTGTGAAAAAGAGTGTTTGTTCGAAAGCATTGGAAAGCATTAAAATGTGGCATATATATATTAATATATATAATATATATATATATATATATATATATATATACTATATATATATATATATTTTGTTGTTGGCTACCTTTTTGGTATTTTCATGATAATTTTTTATTTCAAATTTTATTTGAGGCATTCTTTATATAGTTGGAAATGTATTCTTTTCCTTGATTTTGCAGGGTTGGTTTTAGAATTTTGGAATACATCTACGATATGAAAAACTCTTTTTAATGTTTTCACAGTAACTTTTGAATTTGATTCTTATTTGAGAATGCCTTATTTGTTATAAATGTATCACCAAGATGTACAACTTTGTTGTTATACATTTTTGTTGATTTGGCTTTGTTTGTTTTAGATTTATTAAGAAAAGGGAATTAGACTCATGGAAATTACTTGAATGATTTGTTTTAAGATCAATGAGTTGTTTTATATAATAAATTTGTTTAGAGAAGAGAGTTATAGCCCTAATATCCATATGCTATGATTTAGGTATAGTAAAGGGTAATTTGATGACATGGTAAGAGCAATTCCAAGGTCATGTAGTCTAAATTGTAATATTTTTGTCATTTGGGAAACAAAAACATGAGAGAAGAGCTAGGGAATTGCTAATTAGGCATGTGGCCATTCAAATTTTCAAAGTGGTTAATCATTAAGATAGAATAGAGTTCATCTGCAGCGTATTAACCCTAAAATAGAAAAATCAAATTAAAAGATGCATGCAGATGAGATTGCAAGAGAAATAACAAGGCAAATTACTTAATCGGGGAAAGATTTATGAGGTTGAACATACATGAATTGAAGCTTTCAGTCAACTGAAGATGTGACTAATGCATGACTAATTTTCCAAGAGTTACATTCATTAAAAAATTAAATCACTTTTTTTCATGTATTTCACATTTTTCGTGTAGTAGGGTCCATCAAAAGTATGCAACATGGGTACTCTTTGGATGCGAAATTAAATTCCACATCCAACGAGTGCTCCCGCTCGAAATTTAAGCAAAATCACATGGAGATAAGTTGAAAATACAAATTGAAAAGGTATGCTTTTTTTTTAATTATCTTTTTACCTTTTTACTCCAAAAATGGTGAATCATCCCCCATGGTTGACATCATCATATTGAATAATATAGGTTCTTATAAACTTGAATTTTATTGTACTTTTTTGTTTTTGTTTTGAGACCCTTTTTTTAGCTCAAAATTTCTCTAATTGAGGTGTTAGAAACAATTTTTTCCTCAAATATAAAGGAACGAGAGTTATTCACAAAGTAAACCATCTTGATAGATAATAACATTTAGATATTTAAAAATTGAATCTATTTTGTACAAAATCTTGGTAACCTGAAAGTGCATTCCAATTAAAAGTTTCTTCATACTTTATTTATATTTCTTTGGCATCTATTTAGGTAAAGGGTGAAACAAATTAATGCCAAAAACAAACTATTATAATCCTATTGGCATCAATATTCAATTCTTAAATAAACCTTTGAAATTGAAAGTTTTCTTGATAAATCATATCCACCTCCCAAAATTAATGGATCTAATCATTCTCTTCATTATACAAATATCTAGATCAAATCGTGCACAACCTTTCCACTTTCTCAAATTAAGATTAGGGAAAAGAAATAAAGTTTACAAACTCTCCTTATGTATCAAAATATGCAAGAAAAAATTGGTATGTTGGTAAAAGACATAAACAAAATAACAGTAAAAATTAACCTTTATAAAGAATGTTGGCGAAAAAGGATGAAAATAGAAAATGTTCCATTGATTAAAAAATGTTATCGATCTAGCTAGTTTAATCAATTTGATATAAATGCCTATTTTAGCATGACCAATTATAAATCTTCCCCAAAAACCATTATGAAGCCATCTATATTTATCTTAATGATGATATATTCTTTTATTCAACCAAACATAAGTCTGCTTTCTTAGTGCATTTGTATCTATGCTCACCTAACAAAATATATGTTGAAAATGTAACTAGGTTCGGTCTTCATAATTATCATTGTACTTGTATCATTATGTATTTCATGAAAAAGTGAAAAGAAGAATAAAAAAAATATTATTTTGATTATTATTTCCAAGTCAAAGCATTTTCTTCATGCTCTTAGGGTCATTTGATTCAAGAAGAAAAATTCAATTCAGTTAATGTCCATTTGGACTCTTTGTAAGAAAAAGAAAGAAAATTTGTATTAAGTCAAAAGAGTTAAATTGTCCCCATAAGACCAAGTCAGTCCTCCAAGACATGTCAGCCTAGAAGAGGCACCCTTTCATACCTCTGGACAACTATATATACAAGAGACTTTGACCTCATTTAGGCATCCATCATCCACTTCGATTTTTTTGCAAAAGAAGGAAAAATTCAGAAAAGTAAAAGGAGAGGAAAGGAGAAGTCAAACGAGAGAGAGTTTGTTTTTTCTATCATAGTTTTCTTTCCACATGTGCGAGAACTTGAGGCAGTTTATGTGGTATTAGAGGCTCGAAATCATAGGATCGAGATTTCACGGAGGCCAAAATTTCAAGGATTAGCCAGAATTCATATGTTTAACTGGAATTGAATTTGTTGACTTTAACTTGATGAAGAAAAATTGAGCGAGAGCTGACTTAGGTTTTTGTAGCAGTGTTTGTCTTGGTCTTGGGTCTTGGATATCTCATTTTGAGTTGATCTATACGAGGAGAAATTTTCTATGTTTTCCTCCTTATGGGGTTTTGGCCCTAGCTTGGAGAGCCTATATCTCATGTTCTTTTGTTTCTATGTGATCTTCATGTACATTTTGGTAATTGCCTGATGAATAATAACATGACATAATAATAAAATGCCAACAAACATTTACAAGTAATTATCATGAAAGAGAAATCAACCGCAATGTGCCTACATCTTGATTTCTCAACATGGTATCAGAGGTAAAGTTGATGGAAGGCAATTTGAAGATCACATTTTGTTGGTATAATCATTAGACACAATCACATAAACTATATTGAAGAATGTTGAAAATGCAGCAAGTAAATCTAGTTTTGACTTTGCCTTGGTCAAACTAGATTAAAAATCGAATTTCTGTTTGAGCAGAATACTTGGAGGTAGTTACTTGAGATGACATGGAACTTGTCACTCAGTTAAATCATTAAATTCGAGTTGGGGAAGCTTGAGCTCAGTTCTACATGACTGATTACTAATTTATAGCAATCTATTTCAGTTAATTTGAGTTATTTTGAGTTATTTTTAGTTTAACTAGTTCTAATTGTCAAAAGAATTAGTGGAGGTCAAGTTGTGGAAGTGGAGCTTCAACCACACTCAGTGATCAACCAGTTAACTAGTCAATCAACCCAAAATAATTGTTGCATGTAGAGAATTAGAGTTACCCGGTGAAGATGGAGTTTCCAAGGTAGTGTATTATCAATTCTAGCATATTCAAATGTGTACATGTGGTGCATGTATTCAAAGAATGACCTAAGGAAATTGCACAATTCCAGAGTGTGAAATTCCTAAAAATACGGGCAAGGAAATAGGATCTTGGGAAGGCTTGAAAATTGGATAAGTGTTGGCCAGGTTCATTCAATTAGGCAGAGGGACAAATAATACACTTGCAGGGTGTGATCAAGCATTGTATTTCTTCTCTATTATCTGATTAATGCAATATATATAGTAAGGGGTTTTGAGCAGTTACTTTCCCTTAGATAAATATCTGTGCATGTGTGATGTTTCCTTTTGCGTGTCTATGATTCTTGTTCTATATGGTGAATTAACTTCTGCAGATTAGTAGCGTATCTTCAAGTCTTGTGATTTAGTAAATTTCATGAGAAATATTGAATCTACACATTAATTTCTACATGGTACCGAAGTTGGAATCACGGTAGAGTAGAGATTTCAAAGTTGTCATTGCAGGAGATTCGAATTTGCAGATCAAGGTTGCAGGTTTTCTTCAAGACTGAGAATATGGATTTTAATTGACTAAATCTCGAGTATTCCCTTGAGGAAAGCTAGAATTATGTTGCATGGAAGGACCGTATGAAGGTAGTACTAGAGGATAATGGGTTGAAGGAATTCATTGATAATGGTATTCTGAAACCAACAACATCTGATGCAAAAGATCTGGCAGAATTGAAGGAGTGTGTTGCTAAGGTGAGGAGGATCATATTGGAGGGAGTACAAGACCATATGGTCTCAAATGTCCTCGAGAAAGAGACTCCACATGTAATGTGGCAAGAACTTATAGATTTTTTCCAAAATAGTAGTGACCATAGGAAATTGGCACTCAAGGACAAGATTCAAAATATCAAGATGCAGAGGTTCACACAGTGTTATGATGAGCTTGGTCAAGTTGGTGTTATTGTAGAAGAGGATGATTTGGTGAGCCTAGCTCTTTTAAGCCTTGCCAAAAGTTTCCACAACTACCAAGATTCGGTGAATGGGAGGGAGAACTACCAAATTTCTAAGGCTTGTGGTCTGATTCGGTACAAGAGGAAATAAGGCAGAATACCAAAGATGAGACTTCATCCAAGGGTGAGGATGAGGAGAAATGTGCCTTGGATGGAAAGGCAAAGAAAGGGAAAGGGAATAAATCTTAATCTAAAGTAGAATATAGTCAAGGGGGTAAGAAGAAAGACTTGTCCAGAATCAAGTGCTTGCACTATAATGAATTCGGGCACTATGCCACGAAGTTTCCACACAAGAAGAAAATCAAGAAGACTGCAGGAGGAGGAGAAGGTAAAGCCTTGGATTCAAAGTTCAAGCTCTATTTTACTCTCATCACATGCATTACCAACACATTGATGGGAAGTGTGTGGTATCTCAATAACGGTGTCTTGCTCCATATGACGGGGAATAAATATTTTTTCAATGATTTGGAGGAGAAGAATATCTAGATGTACATCGAGATGGGAGATGATGGAAGGTGCAACATAATTGGGATTGGTACAATTACCTTTTAGAGGGAGTCGATCTCCCCTCTCAAGCTCAAGGATGTGATGTTCGTACCAGGTCTAAAGAAAAATGTTGTCTCTGTTGCAGTTTTGAAAGATCGTGGCTATGATGTGATCTTCAACAAAAGAAAGGAATTCCTAGGACACATAGCCACAGGACCGGTGAAGCAGATCGAGGCTTGTGTGAAGAACCTTTATAATCTAGATGTGGAGGATTGTGCTACATTGAGCACAAAGGTAGAGAAGGTGTAGAGTCGTGTTGTCGACAAACTTTGGCATAAAAAGACTTGGCCATTTACATCATGTAACTTTGAATATCATGCAACATATTACCACAAGCCTCCCCAAAAGAGCACTAGAGAAGGAGGACACATGCAAAGGGTGTACCTTGGGGAAGTACGCAAAATCTAATTTCCATGATCAAGACAACATAGAACATGCAGTCCTTGAAAGGATCCACTCTAATGTTTGTGGACCTTTCTTGATAGCCTCCACTGCCAGGCACAAATATTCTGTCATCTTTATTGATGAATACTCATGGAGGTGATGGATCTTTTTCATGCGAAAGAAGGCTGAGACTTTCTCCAAGTTCTTAGAGTTCAAGGAAATGGTGGAGAAAGAAATGGGCAAGAAGGTGAAGTCTCTTATGAGTGATAATGGAGGTGAGTACATGTCAAACGAGTTTAAAAATTTCTATGGAAAAGAAGGCATTCGATGAGAGTTGACAACACCCTACAACCCAAAATAGAATGGGGTGTGTCATGCGGAAAGAGTTAATCTTGCGGACAAAACCAACCTCCCTAGAAGCCTAAGACTTTCTAGTGACAAACAAGACAATTAAGAGAAATCCTTCTCTAAACATGCATTTACCATACAAGAAATCAAGTGTTTAGA
>APFE030741201.1:138035-151355 GCA_000404065.3 Pinus taeda
ACGTCTGCTCCAGGTACAGTGGGATCTTCCCTCCATCGTCACCTTGGGTAGAATCCTAAGATAATGGTCACTAAGGTCACCAACAACAACAAATACACCTGGGGGAACAGTCTACACTCTGACAGCACTCAAGGGCAGAGTATCAAGCTCAATCCCCTTACCGGCTCCTTGACAACAATCCAAGGTTTACCAATAAGTGACCCCTAGCTCCTCGACAATAATCTGAGGTTTACCGTTTGTAATACATGCCTGTCTGGCGTCGTTCCCAACGAGGGAGGATTGATCCCCTCACTGGTTCGGACACGAGCTCATGCTTCTCCTTTAAGAGGAGCTTTCCCACAGTATAAATGCAACACTTGGATTTATCCTATCACAAGATAAGCTACTTGTTTGGTTTGCTGTCTTGGAGAGTTAATTACTCTCCTACTCCAAGACACAAGCCTGATCTATATTGGTGCTTCAGAGCCCTAGTAAAAGAAAAGTTACTAAGTTGATTTTACTTTAAGCGTTAATTTTATGGCTTTTCTTTAAGAAAAAAGGTAGCGGAGATGAAACTGATGGTGTGTAGACTCGACTCAAATCCACTAAAAAGATGCACCTAGGATGATTTACACTACTTTTGTTTTTCAATGAATCCCCTAGCTAAGAGAGTTGGAGAATGCAAAATTGATAAAAGCAACTTTCTTAACCGAAAATCAAAGAAACAATCTCTTTATCGTTTCCAAGCATACAACACATGACCACTCATTACTTGAACGAAAATTCCATTTTCTTTCAAAATACTTCAAACGCTACTTAAAACAAACTTTGCAAAGGAGATGTTTTTGTATTTTTCCTATCTAACAAAGCATATAAAACTATTTTAACAAAAGCAATTTCAAAATTTATAAAAATCTATGAAAAACTCACTCAAAAGCAAATCAAAAGGAAATTTACCTAAAAGCAAATCTAAAGAGGCAAAAGCCTACTAAGATGATTCCAGGTTGTTTTACTCTGTAACAATCAAACCAAGGACCAGTTCATGCAGAATCATAAACCAGTCAAAAACAAAAATCAAACTCTTTTGTTCTTTTTCTTAAGAATGAAATTCACAACTTCAATCAACAAGCTTGTTCAAAATTCCGCAAAGAGACAACACAAAGGTAGGTCGCTCACACAGGTAGACTTTACGACAGGTCCGACTCCTAAGAAGACTGACAAAACCAGAGAGGTCCAAGGTTTCACAACTTCTAAAGTCAAAGTCACTACAGGACCAATGCAAAAGTCAAACCCTAGGGCTAGAACTTCTATGAATTTCACTAAAACTCCTGACGCTAACGAAACAAGTTCAGGTGAAGATCTCTGACAGATAACCAATGGATCTGGGAAGTAAAAACTAATGAAAGACAAAATCTAAGGGGGAAAATGGAAAAAATGGAAATTTCTCATTTTTTGACAGGGTACGTAGGTAGCTTGTTTGCACAGGTACGTGCACGCTCTGTGTACAAAGCTGCAGTGCGTACAGGTACGCATTGTGTTCAACTCAGAGGGTGCGTACTACTGAAAAATCAAGAAAGACTAAACTCTAACTTAACTCTAAGCTAGCCCACCCAAATACACAGTCAAACAGCCAAAAACCAAAAAATAAATGACTCTTTTCAGATCAAAGTGTCACACAAAGGAAAAATCATTCACATTAATGGAGTCCCCAGTGGAGTCGCCAATTTGTCATGCGGAAAGAGTTAATCTTGCGGACAAAACCAACCTCCCTAGAAGCCTAAGACTTTCTAGTGACAAACAAGACAATTAAGAGCAATCCTTCTCTAAACATGCATTTATCACATGAGAAATCAAGTGTTTTAGATCTTACCTGTAGTCCAACGTTGTTGTAGTAGTCCATCCTCGTCGATCCGGATGAGCTCCTCCTTCACTTCGAAACCTGCATTCACTAACAATCAAACGATTACATAGCACCTGAATATCCCATAAAATAAAACATATTCAACATATAGACCAAGGAGTATATGAAAAAACTCATTAATAACAAATTTTTGAGAAGAATGGACTTATTTGTATTAATAGGAAACAAAAGAAACCATTACAACCTGAGCCTTGGTGTTGTGCAAGTTCCTCCCAGGGTCCAGCAAGAGTTTTCCTTTACTTTGATAAGCTCACCCACTTCCAAATGAAACAAGAAAGGATGGGAATCTCTCCTCACAAGCTTCTACAAGGAAGTCCTAATTCCAGCAGCATCTACCCTTTGGAATGTTCAGCTTTCAACCTCCCCTCCTCTGGCCCAATGCCTGTATTTATACTGTTCTAGAGGAAGTTAATCAGGTGCACCATCAATGGGATAAGCCCTTCTTTTGGATGGGGTAGCTCCTCTCTTGATGGGATAAGTTCCTCTTTCATAGAGATACATGAACCATCTGGAGGCGCTCAATACACGTCAAACAATCTTCTAGAATGCTCTAGAAATGACCACAAGTAACTTTTTTAAGATGAAACTCGCGCCTTTTGACCTTTACAGGAGTACGCACCCAATCCTTGACATACAGAGCGTACAAGTACGCAGGTATAATGAACTTGGGATGCGTACACGCAGGCAAGGTAGAGAGAACCTGCGTACCCAGAGATAAACATGTTTTTAATGACTTTCTCTCTTTTCTGAAGTTTGACATGGAGAGAAGAGGTATAAGGCTTGCCAAGGAGGATAGTATGACTGTTGATGGAGCCATACTAACTCCAAATAGTCATGGTGACAAATTTTAGTGTAACACACCTTTTGGACCTTCCAGATTACTTATAATGGAATCAAATTGCTGCCATTCTTGGAGTAGTTTAGGGTCAATATGAGTATCCACATTAATATTTTCGCTGCCCTTATCCTATTCTTTTTTCTACTCTTTCGCCTTCTCTTTCTCCTGCTCTTGTTCTTTTCCTCTTTCGAGAATGTTTCCTACAGTAGGAGGTTTGTCAATGATTTTTTGTTCAGGCTCGCTTGATTTTGTTGTTGGGGTAGTAGCTAATAAGTCGAGAGGTAGAGTTTGCAACCTCTATTCTCTGAGCTTATTGAATTCTACTAGCCTTTCATTGTTATATCTCATTTTGGCTAGTGCTTGTACCTGGAATAATGACTGTATCAAAGAAAACAAGTCATCAAAATCATCTTTCTCATGATCAAACCTTGTAAGTTTGGCGTGTTCAAGCACGTTATAGGGAACTCTCCTTGGATCAAATTGCCTATCAGGAATGGTTGCAAGGTTGAGCATGTTTATTTTCTCTTCCTCCTTCTCCACATGCTTGTAGTCGTGCAAAGTATAAACAGTGCATCTCAAAGGAAAAGTAGGCCAAGCCTGCTTTTTTGAAATCCTAAGAGTCTTGGATGTTCCTGCAGTTGTAATTTGATAGGCCAATTCTCGGGCTAACAGCTTGTCAGGTATGTGCAGAGGAAGGACATGAGGTCTTGCAAGGCTACCAAAAACCCTTATGTATGTGAACTTATCCTCCCCAAACCAATTTCCTACAGCGGTTAGGTCAATCTCTACTTCCGAAGAAATATTTGGGACATGCTTATCAAAAACGGCATGGTAAATAGGCAACATAAAACCATTATAGATTTGGTACAAGTGGTCCTTATAGTATGCTTTCCACGGCTTTTGATGATAGATGTGAATTGGCATGGGGTCTTGTGAAGTCCATCTCCACCCCAGTACAAGAAATTCAGAATTGAAACAAAGAGTATCTAAAATATAAGCACTAAAATAAAATGGAGGAATAGACCTATCGGTCACGCGTGTTATATTTCTAAACTCAAGAATTGCATTGGCTTATTTATCTGACAATATATTTCCCCAATCCATTACTTCACTGTTAACTTCCGCTTCCATTAAAGGAACCATTTCAATAGTGAATTTTGCAGAATCATGTAATCCCCAAATTCTACACATCATTTCCCCCACATAACAGTAAGGAGAACATAATGAATCTACAAAGTACTTACCTGAATATTTGTGTTTGTGCCTTGCGGGGTTCTATCTCCACTCTCGAATTGGGGCCGATTCAGTCTCATTCTCACTTACAAAGTTCTCAAGAAAGGCTTTATTGTATTTCTTTTGAGGTTCACGCAAGTGATACATTTTCCTTAAGTCATCGGGCTGAAATGAGCGGAAGACCCTTCCGTCAACTATGCAAAATGTTCTGTTTAAAACCAGGATCTCCTCTACTGCCCATCGCACTACATCAGTGTATGGAAGAATTTTTTCACGAGCTGCTATTCGGTGTAGATATGAGTCAGCTAAATATTTCAGGGAAGCCTCTGATTTTCTAGTTGAATCAGCGGTAGCTTGTACTAATATTGTTTCAGGCTCCTCTGCTTCAATTAGATTATATATGCTTTACCAGCTTCTATTTCCAAGGCCAAGACACGTAGTGTCTGAAATCAATCCCTTTTTGCTTGGTCCTGGATCAGTGGTGGATTGCACTATTACTACAGGAGCCGCTGCTACCGCGGATCTCTTGGATTTCTTTCCCATTTGGCTTGAACTTGTTGTTTCAGCGGAGCTCTGCACAAGGAATAAAATGAACGTAATACAGAGAACAGGTTGTGTGAGCCAATATGAAAGAATTATATCAATTAGCAAGTAATGAAATATTAAAATAATACTGTCACGGATACAATCTCAGGGAAGATCTCAGCATAACTACTTTATTAATTGGCCGCTTAACCTGTCAATCATTTTAAATACCCATCATATTGTTTATATGCCAAGTGGTTCATTCAAGTGTGGCTTGAGTTCTTTGGCAGATAATCACAAGTAAATCGCTATTGGGAACGGGAAGGCTTTTAATAATAATCCAAAATAATGCATGCAATCCTTTTAAATCTATTTTGAAACTCACGCCTTGATTTATCGGATTGCAATCGGGGATGAGCTCGGGTCGTAACCTTTATGTTATTGCAAAAATCATCGATCCCGAATAGAAATACACCTTATCGCGTCGGGAGATTTTAAAGGTGTCTTAACATGCGCTGCATTACATCCCCCGATTGTTGATAGCGATATCGCATCGGAGAAATAGTAGGAGGGCCTTTTGTTATATTTGTTGCTCACCTTTCCCGATGACCGATAATTATTCACGTTTTGGATCGGGGTAAATCAATGGGTCTTTATATGATGTTTTCCTTGTTGTTGTGATATGCGATCTTGCGATCACTTTATCACAATAATAAAGAATTTTATATTTATTCATAAGACCGATTTCATATTTGTTCAAAAGGTTTATAATATTACGTTTCCTTTGGACCTTTTGATGAAGGATTTGTAATGATGAGTTGATACCAATTTATTCACACATCTATGTTTAAAAGGTACCCATTTCATATTAAGGTTAGAAAGAAATTTTTTATGAAATGGGGGGTTGTTGTACAGCACAACACGGCCTCTGCACAATTTTCCTCGATGATGAAGACTATGCCTCGGAGTTCCTAGCCAAGCCTGGGTTATGCTCTACATAGTCTTAGTAACCAATCCATCTCCCTATCACCTGGAACTATGCATTGCACAGTTTTTGTGCCCTCTTCCAAACTTGTCATCTTTCCTGAGCCCAGAACATGAAAACAATGCATCATGCTAGACTAGGATGTTTTGGATTTGATTGTTTCCCATCATGAGTGAACTACAGGCATAGGTACACTCATAGATGATGGTGATATGATGAATGGGATGAAGAAGGAGTGCACATGTTAGAAGACTTACTTGTAGCTGGATAGATGAACAAAGCATGTCAAGCAACAAGTGGAAGGAACACATGCAAGGAACCATCTTACAAGACCAATACCATCGAAGACCTCGTAGCACCAAGCCGTGTGAAGGAGAAAAAAAAGAACACCTGAGAGTAATCCCTCACATAGCAGTGCAACAACTTGACATGGACATCGCAGCCAGCCATTACATGTCAGTATTTTCGTGTCAAGTTCTGTCATGAGTTGTCAAGGCCACATCACCACCATGCGATATATCTGTTGTAACTCAATGTCATGTAAAGTGGAAGTCCAATGGACACACAGAAGAAATTGAAGAGTCATGTTAGCTTAAAAATCATAGGAAGTTCTACGGTCATGAGGGTAGTACAAGAGTCACAAGGGTCAAGCATCACCCTTAGCTATATACACCCCTTCCATTATATGAGAAAGGAATTTTCACGTTGATCCGAATTGGATCCTCAAACACTCTTAAAAGTTTCCTGAACTCTGTAAAACTCATACCAAAGTTTCAAAGTGCTATGGATGTTGAGCTTATCAAAAATAACCTCTGGACAATGGCAATTTGTGATCACCACGAAGCAACGAGGACCCTCGGTCAAAGTGCACAGACCATTGGCCCATGGTAATAGCGCGCTGGCACAAACTGGAAAAACAGGAAGTTAGATCCAGAAACGAAGGCAGTTTCTGATACGCGATTAGTGCTAATCACGTATCGCAGGGTTTCCACCTCAGTGAAGGAAAAGCCCCAAGCACTTGGTCATGGGGAAAGGCAGAGAACTGCATGGAAATCGCTGATTCCATCAGAAGGTGGGTCTTGTGCTAAAACCGACAGGATATCGGAAGGCCCTCAAGTGGTAAGTGGGTTTGGCCAAGTCCCATGTGATTCCATACAACATGTGACACGCATATAGCCGATGAGAGAGAAAACTACTCTCATTGCGTGGGTAAAGGCCATGTTATTTACTCGTGCAATATGGATGAAGATCGTAGGATCTGGAGGCCCGAGGTCAACAAAAGAGAATCAACCCGATGGATGACCAGATTCGACAGGGAAATAAGTTGAGGCAGATAAGATTTGAGATCTGGAATGACCAATGAGTTGGTAGAGGGAACTATTTCGTGGGTGATCTTGGAGCAACGGAAATAACGACTGTTCAAAGAGAGCTGACACTCAGTTCACGAGGGAAACATGTGGCCACCTCTCTGTGAAGTGTTACAGTGATGATGACACAGAGCAGGGGAATTCCAGTGAATAGAGTTAAGATATCTAGAGAGTCGAGAAGTAGAAATGAACAGTCAATAAGGAGATTGGCTTTAAGCCACGAACATACAAAGAAAGAAGAGAAGAGGAGAAGTAGGAAAAAGAGAGCAAAGAGAGAGAGAATAAAAAATGCAGAGAACAAAGAAGCCCAACTGACCTGCAGAACAAAGGTAGCATCGAGCAGACAGAGACAGAGAGAGTCTGAGAGTCTGTGAACTCCTAAAAAGGCTTGAGAGGTTCAAGCAACTCCTCTGTGTATACCTATCAGGTATTGAGTACCAAATTGGACTCATACCACTGAGACCAGTTGAGGTCGAGATTCAGTAAGGGGAATTTGTGTACTCTAGAGACTTTGGGAATCCAAGTACAGTCCTGCTGATCATTATCTGTTAAGCGAGACTCAATTTGAGCTCACTCTTATAAAACTCTTCTTTTTAAGACATAATAGAAAGGCCACCACTGAAGGCTGGACCAGGAGACGTAGCCTAGGAGGATTGGGTGAACTCCTTATTAAATCTGTTGTTTTTATGTATTTGCTTATTGTGTTCTCTTACTATTTCAGTGTCTGTGTATTTCGCAATATTATCGATCCATTGCATAAGATAACATGCCACACCCCATCACTTGAGTCTGTAATACCTTCATTAATTAATTGATATCATTCACGATTGATTTCAGATCAAGTGGTATCAGAGCTCCTAAGTTGTTAAGGTTAGACAAGCTTGTGCTGGATTTTGTTGTTGAATGCTAACTAGATCAAAGATTAAATTAGGAGAAGGAGAGTTGGTTGAAACTAACCTAGAAATTGGAAGAGTCTATCCTAAGAAGAAAATGTCAGAAGAAATTCCCTTGGGACTAGACCCTCAATTTATAGATAGTTTCCTGGCCATGAGGTCCATGGTAGAGGAAATGCATAGGGACTTTAGGAAACATAAAGATGAAGATTCATCAGGCTCCAAACAAGATAAAGGAGAAGAAGAGTCTCTCCTCCATGACCACTCAAAAGGCAAAGGGAAAGAAGAAAATTTTCTCACACCTCCTAATAGCCCTGAACATAAAAAGAAGACATCTTTGATTAAATTAGATGCTAAATTTGATTTACCAATATATGATGGAGAGTTGAATGTAGAGAAGCCAGATAATTGGATCAGACAAATTGATGTTTATTGCAGAGTGCAGAGTATTGACTCAGACAAGAGCAAGATTCAGCTAGCTATCCTACCCCTCGGAGGCACTGCCTTGGTATGGTGGGAAGGTAGGATACAAGCTGACATGAAGAAATATGGTAAGATTCTTTCTGTCTGGAGAGAATTTGTTTCTACAATCAAAAAGCAGTTCTATCCACTAGCTGACATGCAACATGCCATGATGAGTTGGCAAACTCTTCGCCAAATGAAAGGGCAAAGTGTACAAGGTTACACCCAATAATTTAGGAAAAGAGATTTGATTCTAGGAATTTCATTGGACTCACCTAAGACTCTATTGAAGTACATAGGTGGTCTACACAGTTACATGAGGCACACTATCCTCATGTTTAATCCCACTAGTATAGATGAGGTATCTGTTCAAGCTATGCATCTAGAAGCTAGAGGAAAGAATGGGAACCTAGAAGTTGGGGGATCATCCAAGCACATTGCAAGCATGAATAAGGAGAAAAGAAAATGGAAATGGAAAGAGAGGAAGGCCAACACTGCATATAAAAGCAAGTCTTCATGCACTCACTGTAAGAAGGATGGGAATGATGATGAGCACTGTTGGATTCTGCATCTGGGGCTGAGACCTAAGAAATTCGAGGGCAATAAGAAGAAGACTACTACAGCTATTCAGAAAGATTTGGGGTCAAACTCAGGAAATGAAAAAACCATTGCAGCCACAGGTATAAAAGGTTGTCCACTTTAGAGAATGCAGAAATCAAGAAGCAGGTGCAGGAGTTGCTCGAGAAGGGGTTCATCAAACCTAGCACATCACCATGTGGGTATCCAACTGTCTTGGTGAGAACAAAAGATGGCTCGTGGATAATGTGCACTGGTTACCGAGAACTGAATAAGATAACAATAAAAAATTGTATCTCCTTCCTCGCATAGATGATCTATTAGATCAGTTAAAGGAAGTTGTTTATTTTTCCAAGTTAGACTTGCATAGTGGATATCATCAAGTCAGAGTTGCAGAATAAGATGCATGGAAGACTGCTTTCAAAACAAAGCAGGGATTGTATGAGTGGATGGTTATTCCTTTTGGCTTAACTAGTGCTCCTACTACTTTCATTTTTATAGCTCTAAATCTCAATATTATGGTTTGTGATGCTGCACTCATGGCCTAGGGCAATCCCTCCTTCCAGACCTAGTCCCAAATCTAAAAAACAGTGTTTTATTCCCTGTACATGACATGTGTATACGCAGGTCCATATATACCCAACCCGCGTATATGTATTAAAACACTTAAAAAATATATAAAACTCCTTATTTTCGGGCGGAGATCGCGGGTTTTACCTGCTGATCACCGGTTAGTGCCCGTGGCCCCAACTGTTCCCAACCAATTCCTAACTAAAAAACTACTTTGGAATTGGTGTAAAAAGACATCAAAGGGAAGGCCTAAAGGAGGAGAGAAGAGAGAGAAAGGTTATTATACTGAGATTTTCCCCTGACCAGGTCTGAAGACCCTTGTGCCTTCTACACTTCCCCCATTTTGTACAGGAAACCCTTGTTTCCTTGTGATTTGATGTTCATCCCTTAGTTATGACATCATGGAGTGAGTCTTGGAAGGAGATATGCTAGAGGCTTGAGGCGAGACGGATCCGGAAGGAAGTTGAGCTTGGAGCCTGCAAAAGGTTGCTCAGGTGATATTACTCCTTTTGTACTTTCTATTTGTCTATAATAAAGAAACACGTCTTGATTCCCGATATGCTTCTTCTTTATGTTTATGATGTTCATGTTTGAATTTCATGTATGAATGGTTGTTTAAAGTTCATAACTAACTTCCTTCTTTTATAACATAAAGATGATTTTTGTATAAATCGTTGTCCATATACTGCTGCATTCTTTGGAATAGTTGGTTTCGCAGGGCAAAGGAGCGAAAGGGACGTGAAGAAGGGTTTGGACCCTTGAGGAACTACTCGAACATAGGACCTGAGGTACGTCCTTCTTACTTTAGAATTATCTTTTGCTAGCATAATGGTTGTGTGTATGCATGTTTCTTTGTTTAGACAACTTTCATTCTGCTAGGGTTCTACCCAAAAGCCCTAGGGGATTAAATCCCTCAACAGAATTGGCGAATCCACTGGGGACAACACTCTTGTTGTTCCTAGTTTGGGTGTTTGTCAAGCCTATCAGGGCTCAGTTACTTGTTGGTTTACTGTTACTGTCTGGTCTGTTCTTGACTTCTGCGTTTTGCCAGTTTCTTCAGTTTGTTTTTTATTTTTCTTGAAATATTATATATACGTTGTTTTCCTTAGTTACAGAAGCATATAAACGCTTGTTGTCTGAAGTAAACCCATGTATACGCAAGTTTCCTCAGGAACAGTCGTGTATACATGCAATCTGCACTAAGTACAGTCGCGTATATCTTGTAACTTTCAGGATTTATAAATTTTTGTGTCTTTTAAGTTTGTCTGGTGTTTTGAGTCAGTTTGAAACAGTCATTTTTGTCAGTATCAGTTGTTTGTGTCACAGCAAGCGTCTTACTCCGATTTCTCTCTAATTATAAGGAGTATTGGTCTTGTTTTGTGTTTGCAAGTGTCATCATCTTTTTGCTAAGAGCATGCAAGATTTCTTGATTGGGATCTTGGCTGCTCTAAGTTATCAGAGCAGAAAGATTATTATCAATATTTGTGTTCAAATTTGCTTTTTGGTGACTTTTTGTTTGCTTAACGAAGCGCTTTTTATGACCATGTACTTCTTTGTTTCATCAAAGTTGTCATTTGATACTTTCTTGAAATTGTCTTTTTGATCTTTTTTGGTCTTTGTTACCAAATCTTTCCTTGCTGCTTTCGATTGTTGAAAAGCCTTTTTAAACACATTTGTTTTTGTTGAGTTTTCATTCCTTGTAGGGTGTCAACTTGCAAAAGTGTTTCTTGCTTATTGTTTCAATCGCAAAGTTTTAGTTTTTGTTGAGAGCATTTTCGAAAAGACTTTCTTGTTGCTACTTTGAAGAGAACTGTTTGAAAAGTTTTTGTTTTGCTTTCTTGAACTTGCTTTTCATTTGGTTTCCTTTTGATGAGTGAAAGTGCTTTATGTTTATCTTGAGTTTTGTTTTTAGCATTTAGACGAAATGAATGGTAGCATCTCATATTCTATCTAGATGTTGTAAGTGACAAAAGAAAATGTGATAAGCAAAGCAACTTTCATTTCTTGTTTTTAGAGAAATCTTGAATTCTTGCATATTCACTATACTTTGCTTTAGTGTGCATCGTTAAAGCATTAGCAATTCTTTTGGTTTTTGTGTGTGTGAAGTGTGTTACAAGAAAAGAAAAGGAAAACTTTTTTCTTTCTAAGTGTTTCCTACAACCCATGTAGAGTAATTTTTTCATCGAAAGAAAAATGATTGCATTCATGTAGTTACTTTTTCTTTGATTGAGTCATAAACACATCATCAAGTTTCACTTCCATCATTCCCTGACTTAAAGAACAGCCCTTAAAATCAAGCGCTAACTAAAATTCACTAGAACTTTTTCTTTTAAGTTAAAAACACCAACAAGTTTTAGGATTTTAGGGCCTTGGATTAGGCGAGTGGAGAGTTAACTCTCCAAGGCCATTTAAACTATCAAACATAGGAGTCTGAATAGAGAGTGAAAATACAATAGCATGAGGAAGACCAGGAAAGCTCTGGATCTGGGAGTTAAGCACGAGGGTTTTTGAAGACAGGGAAGAGAGATACCCCCTCTCCTACTTGTTCGATCTTACCTCACGACTGTTCCACCTACTTCTACAACGAGTTGGTGTCCATAGTTGCTACTCCTAGGGATCTACATAGGTGGCTGTGGAGGAGAATCCCGTGGCACCTGAGGTCGACGTTGCATCACTCTCAACGATACTACTGGAGGGCACCCTTGCGAAGCTTGGGGGCTTGTACCGGTGCAGGCTGTTGTAAGGAGGTCAGCGTAAATTCCTCTTTTACCTTCGCTGATAGGACTGGGCCGTCATTATCCCAGACTATCTTCGAAAGGCCCCTTACTCCACTTTCTTGTATTTTGGTGTCCGGTCCTCATCACCCGGAGCGGAAATACTTGGAAGTTGTTTGACTGGCTGACCTCTTTCAGGGAATTTATAGTGAGTGCTCTTTGCTCCTTGTATATAGTTGGCTTTAGGTATTTTTGTCTAGTCACTTTTGGATTTGATATTCTGAGTGACTAACTTACCACTCTGCCAATCTTGAAAGGCTTTTGGTCATTCTTTCGGAAGTTGTGGAGTTGCCTCCTCAAGGGAAAAGGTCTTGATTTTGTGTTTATATTCCTTGAAAAGTCATTTCTACATTCCCGTAAGGGAAAGGTTTGAGAATCAGTTAGATATGGCCAATATTCCTGTGGAAACCAACCAAGCTACCCTTCCAAAAGGGGATCCTTGTGCTTTTCCTTTCTTTGGAAACATTTGTACTCCCTTGATGGCCACTTTGAATATTCCTGGGTTGAATGTTGGACTGCCTGTTTGGCTTTGGTCCACTCCGAATATTCTGAATGCTCTTGAAGCCTCTCAGTTGAATGCTTTATTTCAAGAGCATCACATGGGTGCTAATTGTTCATCTTCTTTCAAAGAGAAATCTGGGATTCCTTCCTCTCCTCCTTCTTGCAACAAGAAATCTAAAAGGAGGAGAAAGAGGAAGTCAAAGAAGAAGAATAATTCTATCCCTGCATCTTCAACCTCTGCTAGTCATGTTGGAGATGGGCCTTCAGCCGCAGCAAGTTATGCTAGGGGCACAAGTCTAGTCACTGCAAGTCACACTAGCACTTCATCCTCAATCTCTCCCAGTCATGTTGGAGATGAGCCTTTAGCCGCTGCCAGTCACGCTGGAGGCACAAGTCTAGTCACTGCAAGTCATACTAGCACTTCATCCTCAACCTCTGTCAGTCATGTTGGAGACAAGTCTTCAGCCGCTGCAAGTCATGCTGGGGGCACGAGTCTAGTCACTGCAAGTCATACTAGCAAAGAGTCACCGACCTCTGCAAGTCATGTTCAAGATTCTCTGCAAACCACTGCTAGTCATGTTGGCGGAATGGAGGTTGATAAGAAACCTGGACGTAGAAGTTTTAAACCTAAGTTCCCTTGTAAGATATGCAAGGGAGACCATCTTACTCATTTATGCCCTGGTATTCTAGAGGTTC